>JAPMOR010111524.1:2473288-2491236 GCA_026543865.1 Argiope aurantia
TATAGGATTTTCAAAATTAGAAAAAGATAAAAGAATATTTAAAATAAATTTTTTAAAATTTTTGTTAAAAAAATTTCAGATTTTTTGTTCTTTACGTTTTATTACTCTCTGAAGTAAATAGAATTATCTATTTGTCAAAAAAAAAATAATACCAGGAAGAAGAAATATCAAGATTATCATTTCTGGATGCACACAAGCCCAGTCTTATCCTCAAAACGAAACGGCCACATGTCAGACCATTGGCCATTTTCCAGTTTCGGCGAATTCACGCTCAGACGAGCCTCTCTTTACCCCATCACGCTCGCTCTTCTTCCAAAACACTCGCTAAATTCACAGAACACTCCACCCCGGGTTCCGGTGCTCCTCTAGAATTCCTTCTCCAGAAGAATCTCTGCTGCACCCCTTGGCACCCCTCCCCCGTCCTTGGTGTCATATCGAATCTTAACGGCACTGGGCCCAAACTATTGCTCCCATATTCATTCAAACACACATATATCTATATGAAATTCATTTCCCTCGATTTTATTTTACTTTTTTTAATATTTTTTATTTTTTTTTATTTTCTACAAGTTGGAAAAGTCGGTTCAGCGAACCAAGTGGAAGTGACCCCGACAAGCGAAAGTATTTTCGGAACTGGTCGTTGCCATGGCAACTTTTTGGAAGGAGAAGGTGGAAGAGGAGGGCTGGTGGATGAAAGATTTTTCACTGGAATCAGGACTCTTTTCCTTGAAAAATCGGTTTTAAGGAAACGAAGAAAAATCCTTCTCTCTCTCTCAGTGTGTGTGTGTGAGAGAGTAGCGTTTTAAAGTAACTAAATCATCCCGGAGAGCTAATTATCGGCGAGAAATAGCGCAGCTTTTATCTATTGGGAGAAAACGGGCAAGGAAAAAAAAAATAATCGGCCGAAATGAAATTGCAATTAAAGATGTACTTAGTGATTAAACCATAGAAAGAGATTCTTGGAATATTTGCGTGGCTGGAGAATGCACGCGTGATGTTGTAGATGGAATTTTAGATCGATGTTCGTATAAATGCGTTTCATTAATAAAATATATTTCTGCTAAGTTTATTTCTGTTTGGTGCACATTTGTTTTAATTATTACGATATATCATTATGAATTTAACTGGTCTTTTCCATTTTCATTATGCGTGAAAATGAAGCTGTGTAATTATTTTGAGATATGAGAATCATGCAGCTGTTTTTGAATATTTTTGTCGTGAAATAAGTTTTATTTCATGATTTATCAAAATGAACATAGCCAAGAAAGCATTAGGACGACTTCGTTTTCTTAAAGTATGGCAACTGCAAGCATAGTATACTCCCGAGTGTCCGGTTTGCGTCTATCCGGGTTCCGTACAATTCGGCTTAGTTTTCTTTTATCGTAATTGTTTGAGGATGGCAAGGTAGAAGCATTCATCTATTAGAGCTTTTACAAAAACTAAAAACTGCAAGTTTGGGTTACCTCAAGGTTATCTTTCATATATGTGTGTGTTCCCCCGGGGTAAACTCGAAATGAGGATGAGATGCTTACGGCATAGTGGTTGGATCTCGTCACCTTGGACGGTACACGAAAAGGCGGGGTCTGACTCCTATTATCGATGATGGGGCGTACTTCCTTAGGGAAGGGTTATAACCGTGATCGGTGATGGCCCTTAGGACTCAACCACAGTTCCTGCCAGTATTGCTGTTGCGTCAATCCGGTCGTTCAGTATTATTTTTATCTGTGTGCCTTTGGCAGGATCGGAGAGCTAGTGATATGACTTTTTATAAGTGTATATTCATTTATTAGTAAAAAATAAAATAAGTTTGATAAATTTTCTTAAGAATTAGGCCAATAGTTTACGTTAATTATTTTGTTTATGTTTCCTGTGTTTAAGTTAGGCATTATAGAATTTATGTTAAAATGTGAACAGTTTTTATTCTTTAACTTACTTTTTCTTTAATAAATGCTTGAAACGTGCAGTGCAGTATATAAACTACCTGTACAGAGCCTGCTATTTTAACTCGACATGTTACCGGCAACTGCTTTTATGATTCACCAGGTCGCGGTCGTGTTCACATTCTACGTGGCTTGAGATAAATCAAGCGATTAGTACTCAATAAGTGAGAAAATACTTATAACAGTGAGTTTTAATATAAAAAAAACTTTGTCTTCTGGTTGGTATTGGTGAGCTAAGAAATGAGTACATGAAACTCCAGCATATCCGGCTTTATTGTTATCCGACCTGTCCTCCATAATATTAGGCCGGATACTCGGTAGCGTACTGTATCTGAAATGTAACATTTTGAGGATTCTAACCCTCATGCACCCCAAGTTAAAGCATCCCATTTATTTATATAATATCAATAGATAGCTTTAATACAATAATTTAAACTCGCTTAACATCTCTTTAAAAATAATCGAAATGTTTAGACACATCATTTCTTTATTAAAGTTTAAGGCAAATGTTAAATAAGAAAACACTCTCCAATGCCAGATTCCCTCCCCCAAACGGCAAACACATTGCAAATTTGTGTCACTTCCTCCTCCAGCCTGTAGCCAATTCCGATATAAACTCGAATACGATGATGGTACTCTAGTTTATGCAGCAGAGTCGTCGCATTACGACTTTTGCAAACTTCCACTCATAATTCCCTCATTTAGCGCCGCGCGTCCTCATGCATATGGACGATTCGAACGGCGCGCTTCCGGACACCTTGCAAAAGGGAAACAAATGGGCCGGAAACTCCTGCCATCCGGTTCGATCCGGCACATATTACTGCTCCAATTCGATATTAGCATCCAGGGTAGGTGAGCTGTTCGAAGGAACACTGCATTCGATATAAAGAAAGCAATTAAATTCTAATCAGTTCTTTAATAAAACGATATATCTATTTTGGTGAAATGGAATAAAATCTTGGTTTTATCTTAAAGTGTTCATCAAGGGTTGATTTTATGTTACTTCAAAATGTTCGGATTAAATAATACTATGGATTGTTGCTGAGAGAATCGTTGAATAGTGATCAGATATGTGAATTATAAACAGTATTGTAAGCGTATAAGCGGAATTTTGTTAATTTTATAATATGAGATACGATTTGTTAATTGATATGCGATATATAAGCAATATTTTATCTATTTTAAGTGCAACTTGGTTAATTCGGATTGGATATGAGAGACACAAACAATATTATAAGCTTATATAATAGGACTTTATTAATCGGGATTAGATATGAGAATATACATAAACAAAAATTGTAAGCGTATAAAATGGAATTTTGTTAATGTATATTGATATGAGATATATAACCAATGTTTTATGTATTTTAAGTGCAATTTGGTTAATTCGGATTGGATATGATAGATATAAGCATCATTATTAACCTATAGATAGTTAAGTCGACTTGAATGTGAGAGATATAGACACTATTATAATCTTATATAGTAATATTTAGTTAATCCGAATTAGATATGAGATATATAAACAATATTATAATAAACAACAAACAAGTTTATAAAGTGGAACTTTGTTAATATTGATATGAAACATATAAATAATATTATTAGTTTATAGAGTGGAACTTTGTTAATTTATATTGATATGAGGTATATAAGCAATTTTGTTTTTGTATTTTAAGTGCAATTTGGTTAATTCGGATTGGATATGAGAGATATAAGCAATATTATTAACATATAGAGTTAATTCAAATTGAATATGAGAGATATAGACACTATTATAATCTTATATAGCAGGACTTAGTTAATCCACATTAGATATGAGATATATAAACAATATTGTGAGCTTATAAAGTGGAATTTGGTTAATTTGAATCTGATAAATATAGAACATGAATTAGACTTATTGAAAAATACGAATGAAGAAAAATTTAGTGTTAAAATAAATATAGAAACAGAGAATGATAGCTTTTACTTTTAAAATATTATTTAAGGATTATCATTTAGTTAATATTTAACAGTTTTAAGTATTATGATTTATTGGGTTGTTCAAAAAGTTTTTCATTTCCACAAAAAAAAAAAAAAAAAAAAAAAAGACAGTTTTCGTATAATAAACAAATACTTTATTAAATTATATATTGGCCGTTCTGGTCCAACACCTTTTGCCATCTTTCTGGTAGTAGCATAATTTCCACGCTCATAAAATTTTTGGTCTTTGCAGCCAAAAGGCTGATTGAGGTGGTTTTTGACCTCCTCATTTGAGGTGAAGGTTTTACGGTCTAAAAAATTTAGGGAACCAGTTCTGGCACTGGCGTACTGTCAACACACCTTCTCCATACACATCGGTCCATTTTTTTCTGGCTTGAACAGCATTTTTACCCTTTCTGTAGTAAAACAGTAAGATATGTCGAAAATACTGCTTATCACTCTCCATCTTTAAAAGGGCACCAACCAAAAACTACTGCTTAGAATTAATTGGAATTTTTCACACACAAGCCTTGCTATATGAACTCTCAAAGCATATAAAAATTATACGACTTAAATGTGAAGTTGGGTGCAAAAAAATACAATTAAATCCTCTGTCGGGAAAAAATGAAATTACTTTCCGAACAACCCAATAAAAATAACTATGTATTATTTTAAAATAAATAAATATTTTGGGACTTAGAAAATCAAGAGATATTTATAATATATTTTTTCAAAAATTAATAATTTTAATAGATGTTTGAATTAAATAAATCTAAGGAAAAACTGAAAAAAAAAGCTTTAATATAAGCAGCAAAATTAACATTCAACTAATTCAAATCTTTTTTAAAAATACGAGAAAATTTGCATTGTTTCAATCGAATAAATACATTGTTAAACAAAATAAAAGACTATGAACTTAAGGAAAAGTTGTATTTAACAGAAACAATAGAAGCAAATGCTTGCGATTATTGCTTCCGATTTCAAATTCATCAAAATAAATTCAAACTGTAAGAATTCTAATATTATTTTAATAATAAAAACTCCAAGGATCAAAGTACAACTTCAAAACGCAATTGAATTTAAATTAATGTACTAATTAGTCAGGTTTTAATACATTTAGATTTTCTATTTTTCCTTAACTCTTCTTTAAGCTGAAAAGGTATCATTAAGATATTAGATGCTAGCATGAATTGCGATCATTCTTTCACTTTGAAAAGGCATTTATTGAGAAAAATTTGTACAATATGTATTAATAAAAATATTTTCCATCATATTCTATAACCTTTTCCCATTTTCGTCCAATAAGTTTTGCAAGTACATTGTCTTCGAATTTTTTTGGTCCTCCAGGCCGTTGTTTGTCACTGACATCGAAACCGCCACTCTCAAATCGTTGAAACCAAAACCGACAATTGGGATATGACGGAGAAGCACCAACATAAGTTTCTGTTGTTGTTTCTAATGGCACTTGTCATAGACAAGCCCACTGACTTTAAGAAGGCATTTGTGGTTTTAAGCCAAAGGCGCGTCTCTTGTTTTTCAGTAGCGCCATCTAGGGCCAAGAGTACGACTTAGCTACACACACGTCACAATCCTTTTTACAGGGCGGACTTCATTCATGCATTTCATTCACTCATCCACAGATCGTAATTTAGATCTGAATCAGAGAACAACACCCCATGTACGAACACCCCAACACCCCAAGAATAATACAGTCCTCCATGTATTATTTTTGACATGGAGAACTTTGTAACTACGACAGACATATATGCGCGCCAGTCATAAAACATGCGGGGAGTCTTCGGCCGGCGGGGTTTGAACTCGCATCCCAAGGGACGCGAATCCAACGCCCTACCAACCATGTTATCCCGGCCTCCCATAAGTTTCTAAAAGTATCTGATGGGCTTCGGCAACAGATTTCTTCAAATCACACACAAAAAAGTAATGAACGTCGAAAATGCAATTCGGAGCGTTCTGTGATTGGGGTCTTTATACACTAAATAACTCAATAATACTAAATGGAAACTTTCAAAATGATAATAAAGTAATGATGAATTGGTAAAACTCAAAACCATTGTCGTTTATATAGATACTTCGCATGTTTGCTAATAGATGTCGCTGAATAAAATGCATGCAATCACCTAATATTTAACACTTCCTTTTTATTGAATTAATAAGAATAATATAAAATTTATACATATATTCCTAAGAGAATTTCATCTTTCACGCTTCCTGACATTTATGCATTTCCTTCCAAATCCGGCAGGGATCCCCTATTAAACAAATAAACAAGAAGGACTCATCTATAAGGAAGTAAGAAAAGAAAACTGTGCAAATGCATGGGGCGCATGTCCTCATCCATCTCCATCAAACGTCCGGGAAAAGACCTGACATCCCTGTTAAGCCCCGGCTGACCTGACGGGGCGTGGTTCAATCAAAATCACGGCGACCGCCCCGTGGAACTGTGCCAGATTGTGAAATACAAATAGTACAAAAATATCCGGTCGAATGTCCGGCCTGTCGGAACAGAGCATTAGCAAAATAAGCCGGGCTTTTTTGGCCTCCCGGAACACATTCCCCTTCGGATATGATGGACGGCCACCAGAAATGTGACCTAACAGCAATGAAATGTACGTTTGGATACTGCTATGTCTTATTTTCAACGCACCTGTCAAGTGTTTCTTGGATGTATTTATTCTGCCTGAATGGCGATGTGATGTTAAAGTATGCAGGAATTGATGATACAGCTACATTAAAGGAAACACCTAGGCAGTGGCTGGTTTAGGCTTTATGCGACACCAGGCAATGCATACCCCGAGGCCATTCTTTTGATAAATAGTCAATTTAGCTTCACAGTTCGAACACCTTTTTAATTTACTCATCAAATTAATCAATTGTTTTAAATATTTTTTATTTTATATTTAATAATTTTAGAAAATGGAATGTTTTTAGCTCTTAATGTTTTTTTTTAAATTTATTTTTAAATTATTCATTTAAAAATAAAACAATGAAATTCTTGAAAAATTAATCATAGTTATTAATTGTTTTTACCACCAAACATAAATATTTAATTACTATAAAAGATTGTAAACAAATAAATTTCAAATAAATGTTATTACTTTGCAAAATCTGTCAAAAGAAAAGTAACATAATCAATTAAGGAATAAATAATATTCCAATATTTTTGAAAGTAATTACTTTACTTCATTTAATAATGATTTAAACAATTCAGCGTAAGCACGCATAGTAATACTATATTTTATAATTCATATAATGTACGATTTTTATAAATTCAATTACGTACAATCTAGGCTACAATTTTTTTTAAATTGGTCCATCCGTAATTCTGTTTTGTTCCAGTGGTCCTAGGCAGCTGCTTAATGAGCAAAGCTGACCTGTAGAGCTTTTTAACAATTAGAACAAGAGCACTTTAACAATTTCATCCAATTTTAATACTTAGAGCTAGAACTGCCAAATTTGGCATACAGTTCTACAGATGCTTCTTGTGTAGTAAGTATTTATTAAGAAATGATTTTCCAAAATTATAATTAGATTTTTAATTAAAAATAAAATAAAAGTTTTACGTTTTCTATAACATCTTAGGACCATATAATAATATACAAAAACCCTTTTTACAGAAATTTAAAATTAAGGAAAAAAAAGTATATCAATGATTTAAATTTCAATCCTGCTTACTTTTTAAAAACATTTTAATAAAATTTTCAAAGCTTTTTTAAAAATATTTTATAACAATACATTTTCATGTTTTATATATTGGATTTTTATTCAAGCCCACTGCAACAATACTAACCCATTCACTGCCATTTACGAGATATCTCGTCGGAAACTGTTGTAAAATTAAGCGTCTATAAATTTCTCTGGCAGTGAATAGGTAAAATACTTTTTTGCACGCCAATTATAACTGCTATATAATTAAGAGTGCATTTTTTAAATAAAGAAGGATAAATTCAGCTTAAAATATTATCATACAACTATGTTTCAAGTTTTATGGTCAAATCTTAAATATTTCACAACATTTAAATTTATATCATCATTTTTTCCACCAAGTATAAAAAATTTATAAAAATAATTTAAAGTATATTTTATAATAAATGTTTATTCCATAATTGCCATTTTTATTCACTCACATTGTGACGATAGTATATATTGTTTGTAAATAGATTCTAAAACCCTTCAAGCTTTTGCGCATACGTACCTTAGCATGGGTTTAATTCGTCAAAATAGGGATGAGAGGAAGGATGAGAGGAGGGGATGTTCATTGCTAACAATAAAGTAAACTCGAATTACTTATGGAAATAAAATAATTAAAAGTAAATAATACGATACGATAAGTTAAAGTAAAATAATACGATCAAAAGTGACACAATATTCATATATA
The DNA here is from genome assembly GCA_026543865.1 of Argiope aurantia. Lineage (NCBI taxonomy): Eukaryota > Metazoa > Arthropoda > Arachnida > Araneae > Araneidae > Argiope > Argiope aurantia. The sequence continues at coordinate 2,481,590 of JAPMOR010111524.1, forward strand.
CGTGAAAAAAAAAAGAAACCGAAAAAGTATCTAACAGAGCTGAAATCAATATCAAAGTATGACTAAGAATTCCGAAAATATGCTTATCATTCCTTGTTTCATCCCTTTGTGAGATAGAATCGTCGAACAGTGGGGGTTTCAGGATTCTAAAACGAACAGTACGAATAAACAATTCTATGTATTTTCACTGCCATAGTTGAGAATAAGTTTTTGAAAATAAATTTAAAACAAAGATTAATCAAATCTATGACATTATCACACAACAATATTAGAAATAGAGGTTCAAATATCCTTTGAATCATTTTGTGAAATTAACCTAGATCGTCTTCCCGGACAGTTTAAAATTTTGCGAAAGGTTTCACGAGTGATATACTTTCACGCAGTTTACGGATTGGCCTAATTTTTAATGAATGCCCATAAACACGAGCAGAAGCGCAAGTTAATATAACATCACGACACATGCTGCCATTAACCAAGACAGCAATCATGAATTGTTTAACTGCAGCATGCTTTTACGTACTCTCAACCGAGCGATGGAAACCTTGTAACTTTGGGTAAACAGATGACCTTTGAAGCAGACAGTTACACTTTCCAGTGATGTTAATGATTCATACACGCTTCGCTTGCAACGTGACAGAATTTCATAATCCAAAGAAGGTACGTTGCGTGTGGTTTTAAAAGCGTCGGATGCATTTCGATCTTCGGATGATATGTTTCGCCTTTTTTTTTTTTTTTCTTTTTTTCTTTTCCAAATATCATCCGTCGCTGTCTTTAGTAGTCGTTTGAACAAATTTATCTCGAGGAGTGTAAGACAATGGTAATAAATTATGGATTATGTTTGAGGGAATGAAAGCTGCCGGCCGGAGGCTACGGAATGAAATGGTATTGATGTTGGCACGGGTTTCACCAGGCAGACGGAGAAATAAAATATCCTCCAGACATTTCAGAAAAGAAAATGGTCCGAACTACTTGCTTTTCCTTGAGAGATTGACTTCTGTGGAAGACAGCGGAATGTTATACGAGAACTAGGGGGAAGGGGGGGGGGTTGGACAAAATTGAGAAAGAAAATTCATTCGTTTTTCTGGAGATCATATCAATTTCTTAATACGCTGGATATTTAGATTAACGCATCGCTATGCAGAAATGATTATGAATGTTTCACTTATAAATCCGTTAAGTCATTTGACATAATCGATGCAAATTCTGTACATGGTACAGAAATCGAGCTTATAACTAATTGTCGAATGGCAACAGTTAAATATAAACAAAACATCATACGAATTTCAGACTGCTTATGCTAGATTAAACATTTCGATTTTCTAATTAATGGAGCTGAAAAATATTATTAGAAATATTCTGGAGATAGTTCGTTATGTCACCAAACAGGACATTCAGTTAGGGGAAAGAAGATATAAAAGAAATCAAGAAAGACTTCAAACAAAAAATCCAATCTAGCGAAAAGTAGGCTTAACCGTTGTCAGAGAAGTAATCGTGGTAAGATTAATGTACGGTGTTTCGCCAAGCACATCAAAATCGCGCCAATCATCCAAAAATTCTTTGAAAGTCAGCAATCCTGGGCGTATATCAGAAATTCTAACAAACAGCTTTTAAAGTTGCAATCAAAAATTGTCACGATTACATCTGGCGAAAAATCGTTCAAAAATTTTTTGGTTTTGGTGCCCGTATATTAATCTTAATTCTAGTCTAATCGCTATGACTTGCCTTCGGAAATTGATACTCATTATCTTCCAAAACAATTATCTTATAAAATGTGCTTCATGCGTTTTAGTCGCATTAAATAACTAGGTGAAATGTTTTTTTAAAAAAAGAAATGCATCCCATATTAATAATTTAACAGACTAATAAATGAACAACTAGGCGAACAAACTGGTCGCCAAAGGCGGCTAATGACTTTAAAGCCAACTCATAAAAAAGCACCATTAGTTTTTTTTCCATGTTTTTTTAGTGTTTACTAGAAAATATGATTGAAATTATGCTTAGTTTCGTTGTAGAGTATATATAATCGCTTTTTTATTTTGGAGGGGGTTTCACTTCCCGGATCGATTTGTTCGAAAATTTTGTATATGTCTACAAATTTATTCTGAAGACAACATCCAAAATTTCTTAAATTTAAGTTGTTGTGTTTTATAAATTTTTATCGAACTTGACTCTTTTCCTTTTTCCATCGATGGAATTTTCAAATCAATTTTTTTCATTCATTTCCTCATAATCTAACAATCTGAAATTTTGTTCACGAGTGTTCTCCATTGAATTACATTATTTTAATATTTTTAAAATAAAATTGCTAGTTAAGAGATCAATTTAATTACATTTTTATTCCCTACAAGTGGTTACACATAATATTGAATTTTTTTTAATGTGCTAATAATAAAAGTAAGCTTTCATATGTGAATTTATGAAATTATCATTTCTTATATATATGAGCAAACAAAATAGTTTGACAGTCGATAGATTTAGCCCATTAATTGTGACTATATATAGACTGACAGACATAATTCCCAGAGTGGTTTCTTCAGATTTTTGAGGCCTATAACATAGAAATTCATCAAAATCTCGAAATCTAATTTTTTGACAATTACTGTTCCGTAATTGACTTTACATGTTCCGTAAACTAGAAATAAAAAAAATGCACCACATTATGTTACACTTTGAATGGCCAACCAAATGAAAACACCACGTCTACTTCCAAGCTTTTGGTACTTTTACAAAGTCATGCCTCTCAAGTAGACACAAAACTTCAATATTTATCCTTGCATTAAAGCCAAACATCGAAGACAGATTCCAAAACTCTAAAAAGGTACTGAAACACCAGTTCTATTAACCAAATCATTTCAAGGAAATGAAAGAGGACCAAACCCTCCAAGCACACACTTCATAGGGGGAGAGAGTTACATGCCATGCAGAGGTTTTCATTTCCAGATTGAAATTATCTGGGCGAGCACTGCCAACACTACAAGGTAAATAAATGCGCCGTTGCCACACACCACGGAGGGAAATCAATTCCATTGGTGTTGACAATTCGCGGCGTATCTATTCCGCCAGAATGGGCAATCTGAATATTACTTTTGAAGTGCGGATTCCCGCTGAAATTTGGACACGGCCGTGCCTCGAAGAGGATCCAATTATCTGTGAACGGTACATTATAAGTCATCTTTCAGCAGCTTTAGTATCGAATGGAAATGGGAAAGTACACAAATTACTTTCTGTGGAGAGTGAAAATTGTTTGGAATCACTGGAGAGAGATGCTTGAATCCTCCAGGAAGCTTCCGAGTTTGATGCAGTTCGAGATGGTTAAGTTAACTGGCTGAGGGGGTGAAAGATTATAATTTCAAGGCTTTCCATTTTAAATTCAGAAAGCAGTGAAATCTTTCACTTAAGGGTACTCAATTTATTAAGTGCAAGAGGTGAACCACAAGGTAACAAATACCATGCAATCTAATTGAGAAAGTCACGGTTAAAATAAATGTGAAGAGCTCGTGAAGTTATTAAAATTTTAAATTATTAAATTTATTCATTTCATCTATCTATGAATTTAAAATGTGATTACTTAATAATTTTAAATTATTGATGTAATACATATAAGAAATCACAGATCTTTAATATAGCTTACTTCACGTATTGACAGGAATCTGAGAATCAGCTTTATTAGAGAAGTTAATTCATAATGCCTTTCTTAGGTAGATGTCTAAGATTGATAATGTTGAATCTGATCAAGTCGTCTGATAAACAGATAAGACTGGCGCAACAAAATCTTAACTGCTTTTTGCTCCATTAAACTGAAAGAAGCAATTGATAGAGGTCATTTCACTGCCATACGGACGGTCATACATTAGTATGATTTGTGGATTGGTGTTGAAATTTATATGCGCATGAACTATTTTTGAATATGCTGCGCCAAGGATTCTGCATGTCTGGAAAGTTGATATCAATGAACGCTTTTTCCAAAAAGATTAAATTTCGTGAATTTTTAACATTAACTGTTATTTTACAAAATTAAAATTTTAATATATTTAAGAGGGCATTTCAATGCCATATAGATGCTCATACATCAGTATGATTTGTAGATCGGTGTTGAAGTTTATTAGTACATGAAGTATTTTTGGCTATGCTGCGCCAAGCATTTTGCATATCTCGAAAGTTTATATAAATGTTCGATTTTCCAAAAAGATTACATTTTGGAATTTTTAGCATTAACTGTCCTTTTACAAAATTGAAATTTTAATATGTTTAAGAAGGCATTTCACTGCCATACGGATGCCCAAACATCAGTATGATATGTGGATTGTTGTTGAAGTTTATTGGCGTATAAGTTTTTATTGGCTATGCTGCACCAAGCATTCTGCATGCTTGGAATGTTGATATCAATGTTCAATTATTTCAAAATGATTAAATTTGGTGAATTTTTAGCATTAACTTTTACTTTACAAAATTAAAATGTTAATATGTTTAAGAAGGCACTTGACTCCCATACGGATGCTCATATTTTTGAATTGGTGTTGAAGTTTATTGGTGCATAAACTATATTTGGCTGTGCTTCACCAAGCATTCTGTATGTCTGGAAAATTGATATCAATGTTCTATTATTCAAAAATGTTGTATTTGGGCGATATTTTGCCAATTCTGATTATGTTTGGCTGTCTTGTTTTTTTTTACGACTGAGTGTGACTTTACTGCTATCCAGTACGTTTTGTTAACTTTTGTTGATAAGTAGCGAGAATGGAACGTTCCAATATTTTAAGAAACTTTTTGATAATAAATACTTAATCCAAATGTCTGAACTCTCTTTTTTTTTTCCTGCCATAGAATATCCCCGAGCTTGGAATCTCTAGGATTCCTGTCAGTTGAATAAATATACGTGGAAAGAAGATGCCTGAATACAAGAGTATCTTTACTTTAATCTGAAATGTTATAAAAATTTATCACAAATAAATATCGTGAATTCTTAGCATTAACTGTTATTTTGAAAAAATTAAAATTTTAATACGTTAAACATTTATTTCTTCAGAAAAACTAAAAAAAAGAAGCAAGACAACATGAAGGGCTAGTGCACTCTAGATTTGACCTCCTAATATTACTGAAACAAATCAATCCCAAACAAATAAAACAAAACATATAGTTAACTATTCAACAAAGAGTGTGCCAATAATGATTTTGACATTTTCTCTCAAGTTCGACAATATTCAAATGTCCTCATTACCCCCCCCCCCAATCCAAAGAACGACGCATCTTTCCGTTCATAATAGACGGTCGGTAAATTAAACATTAAGCATTTAAAAGAGGGTAAGACTTCTAGAAATTATTCATTACTTGTCTGTCCACTGAGACAGCTGAATCCATCCCCCTATCCTAAAGACTAAGAATTGTGAGTTATCGTCCGATTATGATTACTACACCAGTTTTCACTAAGAACCAGCTGTCGGCATGATTTAAAATTAATACTCCCTCTTTAAGCATTGTGCGATGGCATCGCCATGAATAGTAATGGACCCCAAACAACGCGGAATAATAATTTTTCCTACTCCCTTTGATGAGAAAGCGAAGAGGAGGATTGTAAGATAATTCGGTTCCATTGTAACTCCCCCCTGTCTTTCATTTCAGATCCATGGGCTCCGCAGTCCAAGTGTTTAGATCCCTTTGTCAATCTGTTCCAGAGATCGATACTCGGTCTCTTTTGTGGAAGAACTAAGGGGGTGGATGTCTTAATAAAACCCACAGAGATAAGACCAGTAGAGAGAAGAGGACTTTATTTTGTAACTCTTTGGTTTTGGAAAGAAATATTGTTGCTGGGAAAATGTATGGATAGGAGGCTATAATAAGAAATAAATAATTTTGAAAGTGGAACCTTAACTCTTTGAAGCTTATTGATAACTATTATATGCGAGCATTCTATGGCATTTTTTTTACCATCACTTAAATAAGAATAGAATTGAAAAGTTGCGCTTTTTGAAGTCAGATGTTTAGTATTTTACACCACCGCCATTCTATTTACACCATTCTATAAATGACATGTGTGTTTTTTTTTGCTGCTATATTAAAAAAAAAGAATGAAAGAGTAGTGATTGGAAGTGGATCTCTTAATGAAACTCACAGAAATTAGACCAGTAAAGAGAAGAGGACGCTATTTTGTAACTCTTTAATTTTGGAAAGAAAATGGAGTTGTTGATTGGAAAGTGTATGGAGAGAACGTTATAATAAGATACAAATTATTTTGAAAACGTAGTTTTAACACTTTGAAGCCTATTGGTAATTATTATATAGAGCATTCTATTTATAACAGTTACTTAATGGCAATTTTTTTGCCATTACTTAAAAAAGAATGATTTTGAAAAAATGAAGTCTGATGTTATTACAATATAAAACAGCCATTCTATTTATGACATATTCTAATAGGTATATTTTTGTCATATTAAAAAAAAGAATAAAATTGCAATGATAGGAAAGGAATACCTTAATAAAACTCACAGAAATGAGGTAAGTAAAGAGACGTTTTGTAACTTCTAATTTGTCGTTCTGTAGTAATTTCTAGCTTGAAACTTTTGAAAAGTAATAGCATTAATTGGAAAGAGTAGAGATTGGATGCTGTATTGCGAAACAAATTATTTTAGAAGTGACTATCTTAATTGTCTAAAGTCTGATGATAAGTACTGTGTAAAGCCATTTCATTTGTTTCATTTTCTTGATAGTATATTTTTGCCACATTTTAAATTAGGATGAAATAGTGGAGAAAGGAGTTTGAATACGAAATAGATTATCTTAGAAGTTTCCGGAACTTAATTCTTTTTGATGTCATTGTAAGTATAGTGTATCAGTATACTATTTATGCCATTTAGAAATTGATATATTTTTATATCATAAATTTAAGTAACAAAATTACTTACTTGCGAATAAGTCTCGTATTTTTTACACCTTTTGAATATTTAATTGAAATTACTAATTATTATTTATGTATTGTCTATTTGAGATTCTGAGATTTTTTTAAAAAATGTAATGCATTTGAAACAATTCAGTCTTATTCTGAAATCGCAGTAGTTAATACAATAAAGGGAATAACTAGCTTCCTTTCACTCTTTTGTTAAGCAGATTTTTCAGGGAGTCCTTTCAGCGTAAGAATATTTGAAAGAAATTAAGTTAAATCGTTAAAAATTCTTTTTTCTCAAGGATGGTTTTAGAAGTAAAAATTTGTTTAGGAGCAAAATTACTTTTAAAGCGATTAACTATAAATAGAAAGATTTTTATTAAAATTAAATTCATTTTAAAACTAGTTAGTTTTTACAAACATATCCTGAGATCAAGCCACGTATTTAAGGAGAACTGATGCACTTATCATGCTATAAGATAAGTAAACCAAAGATTTTTATAGTAAGATTTCCAAGAAATGCCCAAGAACCCACTGATTTAATTGTATGTAATTAATAACAAATTTCTAAATTATAATTGTATCAAATTTATGCTTTAATCAGTAATTTGAACACAATATAAATTAAACTGCTCACTAATTACTGAAACAGCATTTTATTAGCGAATAATTATTGTACTTTTCAGACAGATTAAGATGATAATAGAAAGGAATTTACGTACTTGAGTTAGAATTAAATACTATTTCTTAACGCATCACACGGTATTCAGCATTTTGTTTTAAATTTTGTTACTGTTACTATTAGATATCTCTATCATCAAATAAATATAGTGCTGAGTATAATATGGGAGCCTATTAGTCTATCTGGTTATTGGTCAGCTTGGATTTCATCTATCAATTACTTGAAGTTTCATTATTATACACATTAATCCTTATATAACCGAACTAAATAATATTGACCGCAATAAATCAATAAAAGCAAAGAATTTACCTTAAGCAGGTCCTCATCGAATAATTTCAAACCCTCGAATCCTTATGAAAGAGGATCTCGCACCTCGTAATAATCTCCAAGTATCCTTCCTTAATAATTTTCCAGTCAATGCCCTGGAAATTGAGCTCGACAATTAATGCTCCGTCCCTGGAAACCTTAAATCGAGGTAAACGGAAAAGGAATAGATCTCTCCTTATACACTCAATCCATCCTTTAGCTTGGAGAACCAGTAGGCTGTGGAATATGGGAAAATCCTTTCTTCCCTCCACCCCTCCCTAGACACGAGTTGCGATGCACCTGGGTCCCCGGAATTTTTTCCGGTTTTGTGTTAAATCTACCTTCGGATCTCACCTATTCTTTTGCTAGCCTCATGTTGTGATTGGATTACTTCTTAGGCGCTCTAGGTGCAGGGAAAGAAAGAGAGGGGGAAAAAAAAGCAACTTCTATCTACCGTGTTCCAGTTTTTTCGCAAAAGTGTCTGGAGAAGAGTGGTTTACTTTGACAGGTTTTTGAAAGATGTAAATGCGACAGTTTGTCACAAACGATTATTTATCACACAAGAAATTTATCATAGTATGGAAATGAGGGCCCATGGAAAACAATCTTCCGTATATTAGAATGAATTATCCACGGAAGCCTACACAATATCACACACACACACACAAAAAGCAGATCAGCAATAGTTTAGTGGGTAAGGCATAATAACATGGTTGAGGAATACGATTCTGATAAAGTGGGTTTCAGATTCTATCTTCTTGACTAGCGTTTTTCAAAAACTTATTTACCATTCATTCTTTAGCAACAAAATTTCGCAGCGATTGCGTTGATTAGAAATCCTTGTTCTATTGCAGGCAGAATACTAATTTGGTTTGGTTTATCTTAAAACTTTCCATGAAGAGAAATTTCATTGATAATCCTCATACTTTTGAAGCTAAATCAGATCTCATATTCAATTTGTTACAAATAGACACACTTTCCTTTCATTGTCTTTGACTCATAAATTTGACTAGATATATTAAGCCAGAGTTAAAACTAGATCAGAGTCTCAGGTTCAACCTAATTGTTTCAAGATTGCTTTGAGCATTAGAACATGAGTCTTTGACTCATAGACATGTTGGAACAATAACCAAACTGGGAATATTAGTCTTCATTTAAGAATTAAAGTCTCTCAGCTTCGAGAATCCTTTCCATTAAAATTTCGCCATGTACTCAGATTTCTGGAAAATCCGTTGGGATAAAATTTCCTCTTGTTGGGATAGTCCCACTATCCTTGATAATTTTACTTAGTCTATCTTAAATGACCATGTAATATAGTCCAAGTGATGACATCAGCCAATCAAACGAAAAAAAAAATGCATAACGCTATTTAGTCAATTAACCGACATTAATGAGTGACCTTATCCGGTCAATGGAAAGAAAATACATGATGCTATACAGTCAATCAGTCAATCAAATGAAAAAATATGGAAGGGGTTATGTTAATTAGTCAGTTAATCAAAATCAATCAATCAGTTAATCAAATGAAAAAAACGTGAGATGTTATTCAGTCAGTCAAACGAAGGAAATGCACGATACTATCCAGTCAATCAAACGAAAAAAAGTGCATAATGCTATACAGTCAATCAAACGAAGAAAATGAATGAGACTATCTAGTCAATCAGTCTATCAAACGAAGAAAATGCATGATGTTATCCAGTCAACTAGTCAATCAAACGAAGAAAATGAATGATGTTATCCAGTCAATCAGTTTATCAAGAGAAAAAAAAATACGTGGTGCTA
>JAPMOR010111524.1:2497038-2599886 GCA_026543865.1 Argiope aurantia
CATTTTTGAATTATCGTGAAAAATCATTAATCCATTTTTGAATTATCATGAAAAATCATTAATCCATTTTTAAATTATCAAAACAGATCATTGATCCATTTTTGAATTATCGTGACAATTCATTGATTCATTTTTAAATTATCGTGACAATTCATTGATTCATTTTTAAATTATCGAAACAGATCATTCATCTATTTTTGAATTATCGCAACTATTCATTAATACATTTCTGGATTATCATCATTTTTATAGAGAATATAATTCCAAGCATTTTTTTGAGTTCAGGAAGGTATAAAACGATAAGCTCACCAAAACTTTGAGGTCGATTACAATATTTTTCTCTATATACTTTTGCAAGCAAAAACGGAATAATATATACAAAAAAAAAAAAATCTATTCGGCTAAAAAACTTACGCCTCCCTCTGCCCTGTTGTCGAAATAATTTAAGAAAGAGCTACCTTTTAAATTGATCCCAAATATCTCTGCATTATTACTCCTTACCCAACTACCATGTTGACTTTATTTAAACAACCATAGAATCCTAAACATCCTTTGTGTGTTTTCCAAAACTAACAGCATTCTCCGGAATCGTTAAAGCATCCCCTTTAAACCCCTTTTGTTTCAAAACAAATTGTAATAAACTTTCTTTTCGAAACTATTATCGCTCAGAACTACATTCCTGGGCATAAATAATCCCGAGGAGAGAGAAAGACAGAGAGAAAATGTTTACAAATTGGCCGCTCTCGGAATAAAACCAGCTTCTCGTTTCCATGCCCGTGGTTTAAGTGCTTCTGAAGCTCTGGACCCGAGGCATGTTATCCTGGAGCTCTCTGAACACACAATTTAATCGAGTTTCATTTCCAAGGGAAAGTACAATTACAGTCGCTCCGATTTGTTTTTAGTCGGGATTTGTTAGGGAAGTTTTGCCTGTTTTAATAAATTTAAATTTATCAGCAACGGTAATGGAAATTTCATGGGGGTGATTGCGGTTGGGAATGTGTTATCGACGTGAGATTTGTAATTTTATCTATCGGATGGTTGGAGATTTTCTGGTGGTTCGTACGTAGTCTTTGAGTTGTATTGCATTGCGAAATTCAGAAGCTATATGAAGTGCTTGCGGTTTTACTTCCTCGTCAACCTAGAATCGGAGGGAGTATCGTAGTCTTTAGTTTAGTCTTTAGTATCGTAGTCTTAGTTAGTCGATATTATGATAATTTTTCATGTTTTAAGGCTTTTTCATTCAGTAAAACCTATTTACTTGCTCATATGCGAGATATTGAGAAAATAAAAATAACTATTGTAACTAACTTTGCAATCCTCAAAAACTTCGAATTTGACTCGAGATTATGAGGAATTAAGCTCTTTCATTAAGCTTCTTTCATTTTAAAGCTCTTTCATTTTGAAAACCTATTTACTATTTATTTATTACTACTTGTTTATACAAAATATAAAGAAAATAAAAATAAGAAATGTAATAATAAATTATAACTTTGCAACTGACAAAACTTCGAATTTGAGGTTTTGATGAATCTCCACATTTCACGCCTTCCTTAATTCGAAAAACATCTTCAGCATTATCTTTGTCTGTCTGTGAACACGTAACTCAAAACCATTTTGAGCTGGATGGATGAAATTTCGTATATGCATGTACTTCGTATAGATCCAATTTGTAGATTTCGGTCAAAGTTTGAACGGAACGGAATTTTTTTCCAACAGTACATTTATCGATTGAAAAGAAATACAGGGAAGTTAGAAAATCTTTTCCCTATCACAAAAAATATTGAAAAAAGTTTACAGTTCAGTATATGATTGTTTCGATATATTGTAAATCTGTTTACAAAGTTCTTAATAAAACTACTAAAGCCAGTTAATTTCAATGGGAGCACTCTTGGTCGCTTCAAGGATATCAAGGTGATATTCAGATTCTCAATAAGTATTGCCCATCTTTTTTGCTGTCAGTCTAGATACAGCATCTATGATCTGAATTTTGAGTGTATAAATATCTTCAACTGACGATGCGAACACTTTGTGTTTTATGTAAATTCAAAATTGATATCGAAAAATAATAATCGATTTGAATTTATCAAACCAAAGAACATAGCGAGCGTTTTCCTTAACTGACTAAACACTAATTCTGCATTAGTTGCGTTATATGTTGGACTAAAATAAATTTCAGGACAACTATTTCGTTGTAAATTATTGTAGTAAATTATCCCATTGTAATTGCAAATTATTTATTCAGCTTTTTTTTTGTAAGCAGGGAAATTTTTTATGACCACCCTATATAATTTTTTGTATCATTTAATGCATTTTTCTAATTTAAACTATAAGACTATATAAATTAACTTTTGGATCATGATTAGATACGACTCTCTGTACAGTAAATAATATACAGTAAATTCTTGATTTTTCCATTTTATAAATATATAATTTTCAGACGGAATATAAGAATTTAAATAAAATGTAAAAATTCTGTTTAAAGAGAACACGCGCAATAATATGAACAACAGAGGCGGAACAATTAAGAAACATTATTATAATTCAAATATTTCCCAAGACTTCAGCAAAAATTTTTCACTATTTGCATTCAAAGCACGATGATGGCATTCATGTAACACTTTTAATTCGCCAAATATGCATTCTGACATCCATTTGACGCATTAATTAAAATGTTACAAACTATTTAGTCCGTCATTTATATTAATGATCTATTAAATAAATAATTAATCATGTAAAATTTTAATATTTTCCAGACATTATTACCTCCGTCGAGTATATTATCTTTCCGAATTTCCAACGAAAGAATTGAAACAATGTAGAAACATCTAAGATATTCTTTTCAACTCTGGAAAATATCTAAGACATTAACTTATTATTTTAATAAAATAAAAAAAGTGTCTAAAAACACACCTATGCATTAATTTGACGTTTTATATAATACCGACAATGATTAATGAGAAAAATTATTATTTTTCTAGCAGACGATAAAAAAAAGAAAACATTGTCGTTACCAAAAAAGTTAATAAAAAGGCTTCCATAATTGTCTTAAGCCACATTATTCAAGGATTGAAAAATTAAATGGCATTTTAACAAAAAAAAAGTTCTTTTTAATTTCTTTTTGAGAAAACATTTAATAATGGAAACTTCTAGAAGGATTTCTGACCCTGCGATAAAGAATAAACATTCTCGAATGCTCGCTTTGCATTACAATGGAGTTTGACAACCTGTCTTATCCATTTTGCCAAATACTGGCTGATGAAAAATTAATTTAAAAAACATTTTTCATTAGCTCTGTTTCGGTATAAAGATGCAAAAAAATGTCTATTGTTTACTTTGACAATGGTTTGAATCAATAATGATTTTTAGAAAATATTTTTTTTATCGGCATAAAGAATATTAAAAATAATATGGCAACGGCTGTGAGCAAGGCATACTCCCTACTGTTTTAATATCAGGAGAAAGGAAATTCCCATTTGCTTGGTAAAAGAGACCACTACTGATTTTAATCTTCGTAAGAGATTAAATCCGTGACTGTCGTGAGCACGTTTTAAAATATTTAAGAAAATAGACTCAAATATTTATGTTGCAGCAAGTAACATCTAAAGCTTAAAATAATAATAATAAATTTAAAAAAAAGATATTGAACGATTATGAGAATTCAAATGAAAGGTTGGTCTAATCATCCTATTATTATGCGAGTGCGTATTTTTTTTTCAAAAACAAAGCACACATTTGAAAAAAAAATTGCTAATTTTTTTATGGTGAATTTACATGGGTGAGAATAAAATAATTTAAAAAATTCCTCTCGGCAAGCTGGAAGGCAAACCAAAGGTTGATTCTTTTACATCTAAGTTACTATCTGGCAACAAACTGTTGATGTCAGAAACAGTCAAAATTAGGACTTGAAAATCACTTTTCATTTCCTAACTTCTAAGATATTGAAGTTATCAAAATTTTTTAAATACAAAGATTTTTTTCTTAATGAGACTTTCATTTGGATCATTGGATTTTTTTTTGTCTTCAATATTAAGAGAGTTATAACGAAATTAAAATTTTACTTCTTCCCCCACCATTTTCACCCCTTTTGAGCTAGATGGCAATTTACTGACTAGTCCGAGATTTTTACATTTCTAACAACATATTCCAAACCCAGTTAAAATCCAAAAATTTTCCAGAAATCTTGTCATGAGAATGATTGCAATAGGTAGTCTTTCTTCCTGTAGGAATTTACCTAAAATTTATACAGTAATGCTGCTAGGCATACTGCTTTTTTTCCCACTAATGCTGTATGCAAACCTTCATGCTTTGACATGTTGGTATTGATCAGAGATAACCATGGTATTTTCTAATATGTCTAAAAATAGATACACTCTATTACTAGTGGCTAAGTGGATTAAGACATGGCATAGCTTAGGAGTATTAATGAGAAGAATAAAGTTTATGAGTTCTATTCCTTGTTTATAATTTTAACTAAGATATTCAAAAACTGGTGGGCTGTTTTCTGTTTAGTGCTTATAGAAAAAATTGCTTACCCCGATTGGGCTGACTGTTAGAGGTTTTCTTCTAGATGAAACACAAATGCTGGCTATTTTGTCACAGAAAGCCCTTCAAGAAGACAGGCTATCTCATACACAAGGTATCCCAAAAATCATGTACATACTTTAAGGATAGGTTAGGCAGAGAGAAATAGATCATTAATTCAATGGAGTACACGATAAGATACGAAAAAGGTGGCTAAAGGGGGCATTTGGGCAATGAATTAAGTCAAAATCTGCTCTATACTTCATCTGGTGTATGCTAGTTCTTTATTGGAATATAAATTTACAATGAATCAACAATATGACTGAAGAAATAAGAGCATAAAAAGTTTGTATTTAACATGAGATATATAAGGGTAAATGGAACACAATATTAATAACAACGGCTTCGAGTACTTAAAAATGTTCAGTAATCAAAGAAATTGTCATTCGAAGTCATACGCGCTTCCCAAGTTGCTTTTCATGCATCTGTGTGATTGTAGTGTTAGATACTTGTATTCCAATAAACTTCCATCTATTGACAAAATCTTCTCTTTTGGGATCGCCCTTTGTGTTTACAATTTCCTATTCTATTCAAGGATTAATTTTTTTGCTCCTGATCAACCCTTAAGTTTGTAAATGACTTTTGCAGCACTCTCTATATTGAAACTAAGACATTCTCCCAGAGGGGAGGGGGCTTCAGTTATGGAGACACAGGAATTCCGGTATGCTGGTTGTTTCTTTCTTCGTGAAAATTATTTGATTGTTCGAATTACCTCCATTTCATAGTGAGACGTACCTCTTAGAGAAGGGGCTGTTATTTCAGTTTTATAAATTTAGCTTAAATTTGATTTATGCAATGAATGAATCAATATTTATAAAAGGAAGTGTTTAAATCCGTGCGTGTATTTGTTGTCTGTAGGACAGATAATTAGATTTGGAACTACCAAATTCTACATAAATATATTTTAGAAAACGAGAATATACCACTCTAATCGATTTTTTAAAAATTCAATTAATTAAACATTAAACAATATTTCGATATTTTCTGCAATAAATTTCAAACATATTATTATTGAACAAATGACTTTACACTACTTAAAAATGCAAAAGATTATCTTTTTAATGATACCAATTTATTTGTAATGTAGCTTGTTTTCTAAAAATTTTGACAATTTCTTTTTCAAGAAATTTTTTTCACGCTTTTTTAACTATAGTTACCATTGTTGGAGTCGAATTCAAATAGATTTCATTAAATATTATTCAAGTGATTATCTTCCGTTATTGAAGCAAAGGAAGAGAAATTATGTTGATTTTCAGTGTAATTTGCATGAGGAAATTAGAAAAATAGATTGTTTGCAAAGTTATGTTTTTAATAACTTTTTAATAATAAAGCACTATGATGCCATTTGAAGCTTTGGCGGAATTTGGAGGATAAATTTACAAAATAAACATAACAGATGCAAGACTATAAAAATCACAAAGCTTAAGCCAATCACGGATGTCTTTTAATGTTCAAAAATTATTTGTCGAGGAAATGTTATGCTTAAGAAATTTAATTGAAATGAAGCATTACTAATACTTCTGCTGAACCATCTAATCGCTAAGGGCGACTAATATCCGCTGCTCACAAAATATGTATGATAACAGCATCCAAATCTACCTAATCACTTTCATACGTGTTAATTTATTATTCTTCAAGTTGCCCATAAAATTTTGCAAATTAATTTAATAAGTTTCCCCGTGGAAATCTGAAGCATCTCTTACGAGGACTACGGGATGTGTCAACAGGAGCTTTATTAAACTTCCAAGGGACGCAACTTTTACAGGGTTCGTGTGGAATAGAAGACGAGTTAAGCATCTGGCGCAGGGAAGGGGATGTAATTGCGCAGTGCAACAATGATCAGGGACAGGTCTCAGCTCAAGGCTCAAGCTCCCGTGGGAAATTGAAACTGCTGCAGAGGAGACTGTTTAATAAATGAGACGCTGCGTTTTAAAACGGAACTTTAGAGAGGTTCAATATCGTATCATGTAATGTCTCCGAGTCCAACAGTTTCATTAAGATAAACATTCTGTGTGGTATAAAAGTATTTTTCTTTACATCTGTTGTAGAATTCCGAGTAACATTTTACAAAGAGATTCTAAAATCCTGAGTTAAAGTTGGAGTCAAGTTGGAAGAAAATTAATGGAAAATAAAGTTTCTAATCTCAAAAATGTGGCGTGATAATGTTTTAAGAATGATTAATCGATTCTGCATTTTTTTTAAAATTCATTTCTAATTATAGCAAGGATAACATGTATTCAAAAAACGTTTCAGTTTGCGTTTGTGTAAATGCGCACAGTAACGATCTTATGTAATAAAAATGCTCAAATAAAATGCTTAAATAATTAAAGCAGTTGTTGTAAAACATAATAAAATCATCCTGAAAAATTTATTAAAATCAAAAGAAAATAGTACTATAAAAGTTTTTTTTTTTTTTAAATTAGAGTAAATTTGATTTTGCACCATAATATACTCTGATGTTATTGAAGATAAGCGTAAAATTTAGATTAATGTTTAATTAAAAGCTAATTATAATTTTGGAAATCCTTTTCTTGCTAAGTATCTAATACCTAAGAAGTAATTCCAGGAAAAATTCAGCTTCAAGTCCAATTAATTAACTAATACGGAATAATTTTTTAATCTGCTTACTGCAGTTTATAAACTGTGAGATATTCTATAAATATTACTACGGTAAAAAAAACATAAATTACAGTAACTCATTCAAATGGTAAACAAACATTCCTGTTACAGAACTAACGGTCGCTAATGAATTGACCAATGCAGCAAGTGGTTGTTTGCCAATTTTTCTTTCGAAAATTTTTAATATAAGCTTTAAGCAATGTAGAAGCTCATTTTTAAAATCTAGTTTCAGAGATCACAACATAACCAGCTTAAAACCATTACTTGCAATATTTTGTAAAAAAGACCAATAAAAAGGAATTTCGTAGACAAAAATATTATTTTGTACATTTACTATGAAAGATTTCATTATACCTTATTTTTACTGGCAATGTGAAAGCATGATTTGTTGCTTATATTCTAGTAATTGCGGGAAAAAATTGATATATCTAAAATTCAAAGCAAATTTTTATGGCTTTCATTAGTATTTTAAATACATTATTTATTTATTTATAAAAAAGTATTTAATTTGATTATACACAACTACACTTATTATAAGTAAAATTTTCTTCTAGATAATTATAAATAAGAACTAGGAAAAAAAATTAAAACACGCGTACGGATAGAAAATTCATAATTACTTATTTAAATTTTATATTGCGGAACCATCATTAGTGCGCTTTTAATTAAAACAAGAAACAAAATATTAATATTAATGAGGTTTTTTTAGCCGTCTATCTTTTTCTTGCATTTAATTTATTAATTAAAAAATTCTCAAAAACTTTTTTATATCGCTTGTTGGAATTGTTTGCTATAATGCAACTTACAATTTACTAGGTGCAATTAGTCTTCAATTATTTATTATTACTCCTTGTCAGAAATTATTTTGAGAAATCTTAACATTCTTTTTCTCGCTTCATTAAGTATTTTTTTGAAATTTTTGAATCGAGTGTTACGAGCTTATTTTTATTTATTTTCACTTATTTTTTTGCAATTTGTCTAAGTTATTTAATTAAATTCTAAACTAAGTGTAATAAGGCTTGTGTTTGAACTAATAATAATCAGCATCAAAAAATCAGTAATAAAAGGTGTATTTGATATATAGAAGGCTTTTCATTCAACGAATTTCTTTTAATGAAATTGTTTACAGAATTTTGACTTTGAACAACATCTGCACATTATTTATTCTTCATTAATTTCAAATTATATAACAAAGTTTTTCTGATTTTTTTTTCTTTCTTTCTTTTCTTGTCTCTCACTCTCTCAGATTATATATATATATACTATATATATATGTGTCTGTGTGTATGTGTTTCTCATTTTTATTATTCACACACACACACACACACACACACACACACACACACACACACACACACACACACACACACACACACACACACACACACACACACACAATGAAAATTTAGTTTAAAATTGAAACGTTTTTGCAGTACAGATTTTAATAAAAAGCGAGTACTCGTTTTACATTTAAAAAATATAAAAAATTAATCATTGTACTTTAGTTAACTATTCATAGTAAATTAATTTTTTGAAGATGTGAAAATAATATTATTTTCATTTTTATTATGAAAATAACATTAAGGAAAAAAAACTATAATTTTTAAAAAAATAATATGATGTTTCATAAAATATGATTTCAAAAAAAAAAAGGAAGAATATTTATTTACAATAATTTCAAGGGGAATATATTATTTATAGATAATTTCAGGAGCATAAAATATATATAAATAATTTCAAGGGGGAATACATTCTTTATTATCAAATTTCTGAAATAATACATTCTTTATGATATTATTTCAGTAACAATATAATCTTTCTGTGCAATTTCGGGATACAATATATTCTTTATTATATAATTTGCAGTGGCAACATATTCTTTCTATGCAATTTCGGGATACAATATATTTTTTCTATGCAGTTTTGGAGAAAAATATATTCTTTCTATGCAATTTTAAGATACAATATATTCTTTCTATGCAAATCTGGGATACAATATATTCTTTCTATGCAATTTTGGGATACAATATATTCTTTCTATGTAATTCACAGTGGCAACGTATTCTTTCTATGCAATTTCGGAGTACAATCTATTCTTTCTACGTGATTTCAAGAGGAATATGTTCTTTACATGTAATTTTAGGGATATTCGTATATCTTCATACACGTATTCATAAGGAAATCCACAATATTCATAAGGAAAAATGGCAACTATATAAGTAGTTGTTTTTCCTTATGAATTTTGAAGAATATGGAAGCATGAAAAATTTTGATTCTTTGTTCAGCACAGAAATATAGAAAATTGTGGAGTCTTTAAGGGATTCAGTAAAAAGTCCGAATTAGTGTAAATAGTTATTTATTTACAGGTTACAATACACACAGACAATTTACATGCAAAATTTTAGAATAATTTTAAGATATACATATAAGAGCATGGATCAAAGCATGCAGCACATGCCATCGCTAGATCTGAACTGAGTCATAGCGCCACAAGCCATCAGAGGGCGCTGTCTCTGACGTCATCATGGTCAGTTAGGGTTTGTGTTACAAGAGCGTTACAAAATGATTTTCATTTAAAAATACCTCCGGAGAATGCTAATACCTTTAATAAGGGTTTACTATAAAAGACTGAGTTTCCATATTTAAATTTTCTGCAGCCAGGGAAATTATGTGATATTCAACTCGTAACATGTAATTAATATTAAGCAATAACATATAAACTATAATAAAATCCAAATTCATAAATCAAGCGTTCAAATCATTTCTGACACTAACATGTTTGAACCGACACCAATACCATTATAAAGTATATTATTTTTATCCCCACCCCTCCTTTCCTCAGATAAAAAAAAAGAGAAAGAAACATCACCGCCCTCACTAAACTGGAAACTTTCCAAACACATTAGCAGCCCATATTACTTCTACCAAACCAAAAGAAAACTAATCCATTATATAGTTAAACCTCAGCTGCAAAACACAACGCTAAACACTTTTATCCTAATGAGACGAAAATACGATCAAATCCCCCAATATTAACTCGACCACAGCAAACAGCATCAAATGAAACAAAGGGGGAAAAAAGAAAAGAAAAAAAAAAGAAACAATCTAAAAGGTACGCTCGCGTTCCAATTGTAATGATAGAGCAACGTCATAGAAGAGCACACTTCATATTATAATAAGCACCTGGGATTTAAGTTCGTATCATTAACGCACCTACGGAGAAATGAATTCTAGGTTACACCCGTAGCTGGGAAAGAGAAGCCGTAGCTGGCTGCTGCCTGCGAATTTCTTCCATTCCTTCTCCCACCCCACCCCCTTCTTAATTTGAATGCCTGCCCCTCTTCTCTCAACCCCTCTTTAATTCGTGCTGAGCTTTCATTAAGAATGGGCTGGAACAGTTTATAGTTGATTGGGAAAGTTTCTGTCCGGAAAACATAAGGAGATGGTGGTTTTTAAAAAGGATGAAATTATTTCTCAAGTTTCCTAGGAAGAGGTTCGGGTTTCGTGGAATGAGAAGGCTCGTGTTTCCCTTTTTTTTTTAATTAAGGCATCCCATAAGTTTCTTTCCTATTTCTAACATTAAATGAATACACAATAATTACTGTTTAAGATATTGCTTATTTTATTATATAAGGAGCCTTTTGCACTATTATTTTCTTCCATCTCTAAAAAGCCTCATTGTGCCTCATTTCCAAAATTGTGTTCTGGACAAGAAATAATCCTCGCGTTTTTATTTCGCTAATGGATTTAAATTATTTATCGCGAAGATAATTTTTTAAGGAGAAAAAGAAGTAATCAAATGGAACAAGATCTGGAGAGTATGCAGGATGCCGTAAAACATACCAATCAAACTGTAAGAGTTTCCCTTTTACGACTAATGCAATATTTGGTCTCCCGTTGCCATGACGAAAAACAACGACAAGTCGGTTCATTAATTCTGGCCGTTTTTTGCTGTGGCAGCTTTCAATTGATCCAGTTGATTATAGTGTATCGTAGAATTTATTGTTTCAATTTGAGGAAGGAGCTCGTAGAAAATGACGCCTTTCCAATCCCACCAAATGGGCAAAAGAACCTTTTTGGGGGGTAGTCCCGAATTTGCGACAGTTGAAGGCCTATTGTCTTTACACCAAGTGCGTTTTCTATGCACATTTTCATATAAAATCCAAGTTTCGTCTCCATTGACAAGCCTCTTAAAAAACCGATCATTTTCCATTCACAGCGCGATGAGAAAGAAACGTTTGGGACACCCTAGTATGTTGTAAAAGTAAGTGACTTTAAGATAAAGGGAATTATGAATATGTTCACTGTTAGTTTTGTTAATGCAGTATACGTAATAGTGATTTGAAATGATTTTAATTCTAAAATGAAATAATATTCCCGTTTTATTTTCACGTTATACGTAGTATAGAGAAATAATGCATGCAATTTTCAATAACTTAATGTAAAAAATTAATCTAATTAATTGTAGATAATTTACTTTTAAGATAAAAATAATGGTGAAATATAAATTGAAACGTAAAATAAATATATCATATTTCTTTAAAAAAATAACAAGAAAATCTATTTTGTTTACTTTCAGTAAAATTGAATTAAAAAAATCTCTTGGTATATTTGTTTATGAACAGATATCTATATCTATATCTATATCTATACTTATAATAAAGCTCAATGTGTGTGTGTGAGTGTGTTGGCGTTCCACAGGCCAGACCATTCAACCTACAGCTACCAAATTTGGCACGTGTATACCTTGGAGGCCGGGAATGTGCACCTGGGGGTTATTTTTTCGAATTTATAACTAGAATTTTTTTTATTTAAAAATTAAGCGAAATTTTGACGTGTTTCTACTATAACTTCCGAAAATATTACCGCACAAAAAGGATTTTTACATGAAGTTAAAGATCAAAAATTTATCTTTTAAATGATACTAATGTTTTAATCTTAAAATTAAATTTCTATTTTTAATAAATTTTTAAATAAATATTTTAACTATGTTTTTCAATAATTTTTTTCGTAAAAAATAAAAATTAAGATTAAGCACGTTTCGCATTCATGGGAAAAAATAGCTTTTTTAAAAGTGTTGCCATCACATTGATTAAAGCCAAAATTAAAAATAAATTAAATCTTTTTGGAAATGAAATCTGCAAAAATATAATTTTCGGCACGTGTTTGTAGGAAATGAAACAAACATGAAATATTTTTTCTAAAAAATGAATTCAAGAAAAATTATTTTATGATCTTTTACACTCTCTACACAGGGTTTTTATTTAGTCCCGGACCCATTTTGATGTTTAATGACTCATAAAATAATGAAGATATAAACAAACTTATGGCATTTTTTGATGGAATAACTCATATTTTCCTTTTCAGATTTGAATATTTTTACTTTTGTAAATATCGTCTGCGCGTGTTTTTTTAATTTCAGATAATTTCATTTTCCAGTCTAAATATCTGTACTTTTCTAAATATCGTCTGCTTATTAATTGCATTTTTCTCTCTTTTGTTTTTGGCAACTATTGAAATGTTATGTTTACTTTTGATGTGTTTGTTCTATGTAGTACTTTTTTATGTGATGTTTTATTCGATTGGATATTAAGGAGAATGCATACACCACAAGAGAAAGCACAGATTTTATGGTGGTCATAGAGTTAATTTCCAGTCAACTAAATCAGTGACTTTTAAGAGTTAATTTCCAATCACTTCTGACTGATTTATGAAAATTTGAATATCACTATTCAATAAAAAAAAGGATAATTTTAGATTTTTCATCAATCGCTTCAAAAAAAATACGCCAATCAGCGCGCATGTTTCTCAAGATTAATTGGCCTAAGATTATGAAAATGGTGAGTTTTTTAAAATTTTTAACATTTAAAACTTCATAAATAAGTCTTAGTTGATCGTGGAAAATAGAAACATTCATTCATTCATTTAAAATTTGGTGTGTCCAGAATATTTCTCAGAATATGATACCTTACTGCATTAAATTTAGACTTCATAATTTTTGAAATATATTTATAGGCCGGAACAAAATATTATTGATTTCATTTCAATCCTTTTGAAAGCAAAACTAAAAAATGAATTTTATGCTGAATCTCAGAAATTTTTGTTGAATTATTGTTTGAGATATTACATAAATGATGAAAAATATTTTGTAGTTAACATAAGACTTAAATACCGAGCGATTCTGTTTGCAATACTCATATTCAATAATAATAATAATAAATAAATAACAATAAATATGATTAATAAAATAAAGCGCTTGGTTTTATTAAAAAATATCTTATTATTAATTGCAATTTCATCATTTACAATTTAAATTAAAGTTGAAGTTTTGCCGGAAATGACAACAAATTACCAAAATATATATAGTAAATTGAACGAAACGATCTAAACAGTATAAGTTTGGTATGGCTATCAAAATTTGGAGATTAAAAATGTTTTGTTTGAGAATCCTTTAAGAGACCAGTTACTTAAAATATTTAATTGAAAATTGTAGCAAGCGGTAATACTGGCGAACCGGCTGGTCGCCAAAGGCGGCTAGTATTAAATAAAATACGAAGCATAACATATTTGACAAATAATAACTTACGTAAGAAGATAAATATATATGTAAAGAAAGAAACATATTTCTTAACTGAAAAAAGTTAACATAAAAATTTCTAATAAAATGGCATTTGCAAGTTAAAATAACACATTGAATTATAATTTTTTCCAAGCAAACATTTCGTTTTAAAAGAGTCAGTTAATATACGTAAAAAAACTAATGTCTCTGTTAATACTTGAATATTTTTTCATATAAATAATAATCGAAGAATGAAAAGAATTTCTTTCAACATTAAAATTGTTTCCAAAATGTCAAGATTTCGAAATGCAAAGCAAGTTTGTTTTTATTCATAAAAACAAACTTGTAACCTCTGTTTTGTCTAATAACTGAAAAATAAATCTTGTGTAAACCACTGAAGTTCCAAAATCATAAAATGAAATTATAAGTCTTATTTGTCCTTTAGTTTCGTTGAACTAAAGACGTGGTATTCAAACACTGAACCTACAGCTACTACAACCACTGAAATACCTAAAATACTTTTTGTTTAATGTCTTTTCTGAAATTTCATAAAGGATATAAAAATAGAGTACGCTAGCATATTCCACGGAACATCAACTGTATGAAACTTTTACATCCTCATCATCAAAGGCATTGAAAAGAATAGACTCGTACTTTTCTTTAAACTGAGCTATGCGTCATATTCTATGAAAATCAAAATTGAATTACTAGTCAAGCATTGGTATCTAGTATAGGTTAGCTAAATGTTTAATCCATTTTTGTTCGTTAGTAAACGTTTCTTATCATTAAACTTTGATGTCAAGCTCATTTCAGAAAAAAATTGTTAGCTTGTTTACTAAGGTTCCCAACTGGCAGAGAAATATTAAAGACGAAGAGATGAACATGATAAGAATTTAAATATATCTTGTGGCTACCTCCGTCGTGGGCACCTTCCTCAGATATGGAAGTAAAAAGCCTCTGGCACGGTGGTTGGTACTCACCATCCCTGAAGACATACTAACGACGTGGGATCGAGGTACCCCCCCCAACCCCATTGATGGCAGGAGAAGTCACCTATGGGAGGGTTTGGTACCGTGGCTGCTGGTGACTCTTAGGATCTCATTGCTATCACAGTATTCATACATTCACAAAAACCACTATGCCTTCGGGCAAACCTGGGTGTAGTAGTTATCTTGAAACAGCTCAACAAACATTCTAATTTATAATTAATAAATTAAGTGCGCATAGAAATGTTAAAGACGAAGATATGAATCTGATAAAAATTTTAATTTGTCTTGTGACTACCTCCAACGTGGCTCCTTCCCCAGGCATGTAAATGAAACGCTTCTGGTACTTCGGTTGGTTCTCACCATTTTGGAGGGCATTATAACAACGCGGGATCGAGGCCCCCCTATTGATGACGGGGGAAGTCTCCTACGGGTGGGATTGGACCATGATCGGTGATGTCTCTTAGGATTTCACTGCTATCAATGTCCATATATTTATAAAAACCTCTATTTTATCTTGTGACTACTTCCATAGTGAGCACCTTTCTCTTGTATAGAGATAAGAAGCCTCTAACATGGTGGTTGGTTCTCACCACCCTGGAGGGCATACTAAGGGAATAGGTATTCTCCATTGATGAAAGCAGAAGTCTCTTACGGGACGTATTATACCGTGGCCGGTGATGACTTATAACCTCATTGCTATCACAGTATCCATGTATTCAAAAAATTCTCTATGCCTTTTGCCAGTGGGGGTGTAGGTCTTTTGTAGTTATCCAGTGAAAACTAGACAGACATTCTAATTTATTATTAGCAAAGATTCAAATTTCCCAAAGGGAAAAAAATCCACAGAAAACAAAAGAAAAATAATTGAATAATTTCTTAAATTTGATAACCAATAAATTGTGGGGGGAATTAAAACTAAAATATGCAAATGAATTTAAAAAACAGAAAGAAAAAACATGTCTAGCTAAGGCACATTTAACATCCTCTTTCAGCAGGAAATAATCCCTCACGCACGATGAGTTTCAAAAAAAGGCCTCGGATTTAAAAGAGGAGAGGAGACCTTTTGAATTAGTGGAACTAAAGTCTCACACAAAAACAAACTTCTCAAAAGCCGCCTTTCTTCTCTTACCACTATAGGAAAGCTGTGAGAGAGGATAAAAACATTAAAATAAATATCGACTCATTAACCAAATTAAATGCTACACGAGTCAATCCCGATATTAACAATTAATCCTGCTTTCGTGGAAGTCCTATCCAAAACTTTCAAAAGCAATTCTCCGAGTGCTCAATTTTTGCCATCTTAAGAAAGCATTCTCACTCTCTGGACTAACTTCGTTCCCTTCAAAACCCTTAATTACCGAGCAGGGGGGGGGAGAGAAGGTAAGCATTTATTACTAAGCTATATACGTGACGGGGGAAATAGCTACAAGGGTACATTTTTACTCTAGTATGAATTATTAATGAAGGTCATAAATTTTTTCCTCGCCTGCCCTTTCCCCCCCCCTCTCCTCAAGAAATCTTATCAGGGGCAAAAAGAAGTAATATAAATTTGTTTTGCTCGCAAAAGGGTGGAAGGAAAATGGCAAGGGAAAAAATAAATTCCCGGATGGTTTCTAATTTTTGTATTAATACTCAGTCATTTCGCCTCCCGTTCGTAAATTAAATGAGTTGGACTACATGGGGTAGATTCTATTAAATGCCTCCGAAGATGAAGAGGCTCTGTCTGAGAATATGACAGGACCCTTCAATTGGCGAGTGTCTTTCCGCTGTTGAGTTAATGGAGGGAGCATGTTGCTGAATAATGGAGATTTGAATACCAGTTATGTTTTGCACTCAAAAAGTAAAAAGGGGGGGAGGAGATTAGGTAATTTTCCCATGCTCTTGGGCCTTCTTCTGGGCCTATTCGCATTCTGATTATCTTTTTACAGCCAGCCATTGATAAACTGATGTCTCTCAGGGGTAAAAAAATGCGGAACGGCCTATAGGGTACAATAGTTTATATGGTGTGTAGGTACATTTTTAAAAAATTTAGTCCAATACCTTTGAGAAACCAGAGGAAGTCGTCTCACTAAATCTTTCTCGGGTATTCTCTAAGAAATAAGTTAACCTTTCGCTTTTTCGGATACAATTGTGAACCTAGGCAATACCATTAATGCATTTGGGTGCTCAGATATTTATTTTCATAGACCCGCATATGAGAGTTTTGTGTGCTCCGTAATATACCAAAGAAAACCAGTGACGGTTTACAATATACAAGCATCAGAAAACCGAATATGTTGTTTTCACGACATTTTTCCTAATTAGCTGTATTCACAGTATTCAACATTCTGTGTTAAGTGGTTGTACATCTTCAACATAAAACTAAACCAAATTGATTCTTTTTAGAAATAAACTAGCATTCCGATTTCTCAAAAAATTTAACTTTGATTCACATTTTAACGAACCCATCTGGTGGATACTTTAATTGGAAAGGCCCTATCAGACAGAACTTGAAAAAGTCCTACACTTATATAAAAGAATCACAAGGTCGCATACCAAATTTAATTTATTTTAGTAGTTGGATTTTTAGTTATTTTGTTAACGTACCTGCAAAAAGTACAGAGAACATACATGCAAAACATGCATAATTAACGTACATGAAGAAATATCGACTGATTTCGCTGCAACTTCGATGCAGATCGACAATTTAAATCTAAAATATAGATCTGTATTAAATAGATCTATATTCAATCTATCGGGTTCTTCGCATTTTGTACTCTTCGTGTGAACTTGCATTCGGATACTTGTATTCGGAACTTGTACATAGCTAAAAGCAGTTGTAAGCTATATGCTCACAGATGGCTATACATAATGCCAAAAAAGTGTTTCTTGAATTCAGAAGAAAATGGGGGGGGGGGGTGCGACTGAAAAGTGCCGATTCATTAAAGTCTCGAGTGCGAATTTTCAGATGATTAAAATACTTTCTCTGTACTTCATAAAAAAATAATGAGAGAGTTTGTTTCCAAACTTCCAGCGTTCGGACGGCCTTATGGTTATGTTTCAAGTTCGGGTCCTGATAATGAAAAGCTCGTGATTCTTCTCGTCATCTGACCGTGATTCAAAATTACGACGTCAATATCAAAATAGTCCACATGTGCCAAAATAGGTTGAAAATGCCAAGTGAAAATAAAATAGAATTTTCGCATTCAGGATTAAGATTTCTATATGAGTTTTAATTTCACTTGCTTATAATCATGTTCGAAGCTAAAAACTTTCCACTCGATAAACGTTTGAAAATTCGATTTTCATGCAAGTACCGAGATAACTGTGTAGAATATTTTCTGCTCCGAAATCAAAGAGGCACAATATCGAGACCCGATTCCAATAATTTTTGGAATGTAAGATCTATATTACGTTAAATTTGGTGAGTTTACCGCCCTCCCCTAGGAAAAGTGGGAAAGTCTCGGAAAAAAGGGCAACCGATTCAAATATTGTTCTAGTTATCCGACCAGAATTCAAAAATACAATATCCCTCAAATAGCCCCCCCCCCAAAAAAAAAGCACACATATGTTGCAAAATATTAAAGAGTATTCGCAATATTGTATAATATTGAGAAATAGGGAATAATGCAATATCGTATAATGTTGTACAATATTGTACAATATTCCACCTGGGTTGTGCAGTTTCATCGTAATCCATCTGGACTAAATAGAGCTAAACCAAATTATTTTTTTAGAAATTAATTTTTTCGATTTCTAAACAAATTTAACTTTCATTCACATTTCTGCAAACAACTTAGTAGATATTTTTATTATAGTATGTGAAAATGGGCCAAAAAATCGAACAATACATTTCGTATAATTATCTTGATCACGGTCTTTCCAATACCCATACAGTTCTTATTTATTTAAAAAAAATTTATTATACTTTGTTGGTATTAAATATTTATAAGTTATTCATAGATCTCCCTATTCAACAGAACATTTAACTTTTATTGCCCTTTAATCAGACTTGAAATTCATTCATCATTCTTATATTTATCGTATTAAATGTAATGTAGGAAAATAAACAATTGTTTGCCTTCTTTTATGTAGTATTGCAGTATATGCATTAAGTTCCATAACCTAATATAATGCAATATGATTCGCAAATTATCTCCCGTTATTATGGATAACACGAGCTCTCATCACATACATCATAATATGATTTTATGAATGAGATTATGGTTGAATTGTATATACATGATTCCTCTGCGTTGCGAGATATATAGAATCATTGTATCCAATACTATACATAATATCACTGCATATCAGCATTTATTATATATATCAGAACACTACGACATGCAGGATATCTAGCATTGTCTGAAAACAGCTCATGATCTAGTACTGGGGATACAAACAATAAACTAATTTATAAATAATATGGATAAAGTTATAGAAAAAAAGGTAAAACCTCATTTTAGAAATAGATCCTTTTGATAAATAAAGGGATATCCTTTTTTTGATAAGGATGGTTATGTGCTTTATTTCAGAGATGATTCTAGTGCCTTCATAATAAGAAATTAGATTCATTTTGTACAAATCAACGGATTTACCATTTTATAAGAGAGAATTAGAGGACTGCAATGATCTTGTAGCAAAATCGAGAATTCGATTTCTATGGGTTCCAGGTTCAAAACTATTCCACTTTAGTTCCTCCTTGTATATTATCTGGTTCACATTAAATATTTGTCGAGGGCAAAACGTGTTACCACAAGCAAGAAGTGGAACTATGGAGAAAGAGAAGACTGCTAAGATGCCATTTGCTCACAGCTGGTTGAAATTGTTATGAAATCAACAGGAGAGATTTCTTCAAAATTTACTCACATACTCTCTGAAAAATGTGTCATCCCAGAGAATTCCTTGCAGTGGCATTGGCGTATAACAGTTATTACTAAATATAAACTTTTGGCGTGAATTCAGCATTTTTAAAGAATCCATCGCGTCATCCTTGGCGAATTTTTCGGCAATTAATCCCTGGCATGTGGTTAACAATATCCGAAAATCGAATTCGTGTTTTAGACGCGTTTTTCTCAACCGATTGACACAAAATTTTGGCGTAAAGCTACACTTGTAATCATAAAATTAGATATCAAATTTTATATATTTAATTCATTGCTTTTTGAGTTATCGCGTTTACGTGTTTCTGAAAGTATAGGCCGACAAACGGTCACCCCCTTGTTGGATTAGGATCAAAATTTGATAAATGTCTACATTATTGATGTTAAATTTGTGTACAGATTTTTATCTATCTTGCTATTTCTGTTTTGTAGTTATTACGCTAATTTACATTCGAATAGAAAGACAGATTTTCTCAGGATGGATTTTACTCAAATTTTGATAGAAATCTATAATTTCGGTGTAAGGACTATATACCAAATTTCATCCTTCTAGCTCAAAGCTTTTTTAAGTTATCTTTGTAACAGTCAGACAGATAAACATTTTCAAAAATATATTTTTCTAATTTAGGGAAGAGTGAAATTTGGAGATTCGTCAAAATTTCAAATTCGAAGTTTTTTGATGATTATCATTATCCATTCTCTGTATACGAAAAAATGAAAAGAGATGAAATTTTGGACAATCCAATAATTAATTTGTCCTGCAACTGTTTAATCTGCCCTTTTCTGTAATAAAAATATATTAAGAAAACCAGACTGAATCTCAGAGATTTCTTTAAAAATCTATCAGAAATTACGTTTGGCTTTCGTTATTCAATTAAAGTGTCATGTCTCCTCAAAGAAATTTCGCAGTCAGAAATAGTCACAAGAATTTTCCAGTCCCAAAAGAGATCGAGAGTGAAAAAAAAAATGAACAAATGATATTCTAATCGAAATTTAACTCCCACACCACTATCAAATAGCTTCCAAGACCTAAGCTTTACATTAGCATTTAGAATTATTTTTTTTCTACCACCAAAGATATTTTGTGGCAGAAAAGTGAAAATGCAGGGGCGTTCTTCGAAGAAGTCCCAATCGATCCAAGCCGACGGGCGCCCATCAATCTTCGCGGACCCTCCGCTGGGGCACCGCTGTCTTATCTGGGGAAGGGCTGCCACCGATATCTCTCCCGTGACGTCCTAGTTTCGCCTTCTCGGCTTTTGATGCGGTCACTCCAAAGGTCGAGGCTTGCAATTATACAGGGGGAGACGTTAGAGGCAGAAGGAGGGGGTGGACAGGTAGAACAAGGCAAGGGTACCTGTCACGGGGCAAATGAGCTGCAATTTATTGGAGCAGTCCAACTCCTCCATTGTTTTCCGCGAGGGTACGAAAGGAATGCACATTCGCCTTCATCTTTATCAAAGTCCACGATGAAAATGTAGTTTATGCTTTTAAAAATAAGTACTTATAATTATGGCCCTTATTGCACATATTATATTTTATAACACCCATTAATAAGGCAATATCTCATATCAAATGACATTTGGACTAAATATTCTTATAGTTTTACCAAATTCGATAACTGTTATGGAAGTGATATCAGTACAAAACCATTCACTTTCTGGTTATAAAAACTATTACTTACTGATTTTATTGTTTATATTATCCTTTTAAAATACCCTTAATGAAAACAGAACAAAACCATTCTTTTTCTAGTTATAAAAACAATTACTTAAAGTCGTTATTGGTTATATTATTTCTTTTATCATGCTCTTAAAGAAACCGAACTATATATCAAAGGATAGCTGTATTAGATAATTTTACAATAATCAAAACTCGATTATTATTAAAAAGTATTGATTATGTATAGTCATTCTCTTTATGGTTATAAAAGTATTACTTAATACCATATTATAATTTTTTATGTCTTTAAAATAGCTCTTGAGAAAGTACATTTAACTACATGACTAATTTTCCAATATGTCGTAGATCTCAAAAATTATTCAAGAAATGTATGTCTTAGTTTAACTAAGATTTGGTCAGAGGTTACGTAATTATGAAATCTCAGGAATTGGTGTTTTTCTTAAAAAGTGAGTTTCCACTCCGAATCTGAATTTTGAAAATTTATGAGGCAGACATGAGAAATAAATTCCATTCACGACTTAAAGATTCGAATTTCTTATTGAGAAGCCAAAACGATAACATAAAACTATTGTAAATTCTCCAAATATTTCAGGGCAACTTAATTTAAAGTATTTTTTAAAAAATAGTAGAGACTACTGGCCAATATAAGGTGTATTAAATGACAATTTAAAAGGTAGGGAGGGATTTAATATTCGAATAAGGAATATTGACTCAACATTATTGCTGGATTAAGACGTGATAAGATCCTAAACTATTTGAGATATGGGGTCCTTCATAAATCCATTTAAGTTATACATTTAGTATATATACCAGTTTCTCACTCGTTTGATTTTGAAAGACCCCTCTTCCCCTCAGGAGGGTCCAATGCTGTAGCGTATGTTTCTTGTATATAAATCCGGCATTACTCTAGCCAGCGCCTGTTCCAAAGCTTGCAATTGCCTGTTCGGAAGAAATTCAGAATTTTATGTTCTTCATTGAAAGTATAGTGATATTTTAAAACAGACGCGTTAATCTATTTTAGTTGTACGAATAATGATCGACATTATGGTATATAATTGCTGCTCATTTCAAATATGGCAGTTATGTGAATATTATTGTAGAGTTTAAAGCTTTATTTCATGTCTTTCGCCCTACATAATTGTATATAATATAGTTAAAAATTGTTAATGTAACTGAAACAATGAATTTTTATGTATAAATCCGGCATTGATTTTGATACCCAATTAGTTCCTCTTCAAATACTTACAATTTAAAAAATAACTTGGTCATAGTAACTTATGAAATATCACTACTTTTTTTTTAACTTTATTCTTTAAAAAAGTTTTTTAAAAAATATAAAAATACTCGTCGTTTTTGTATTTCAATTTTCTATCTTAAATCCAAATTAAAAAATTCATCTGATAAGTATTACTTTCAAAGCTATAAATAATTTAGTATGGTTTTTAATTGAAATTCACCAGTTCTTAGATTAAAAATATGACTATTCATAAAAACAGAAAATATTCTAAATTTATTAAAAGTCGCTGAAATATTTTGCAAAAAATCAGCGTTCTTACTGGCAGTTTTTTTTTTGTTTTGTTTTAATAGTGTTAATTTTTTCAATTCATTTAATATAATTATAAGATTATGCTACTAGAGAAATAAGGATACTTTTCTTTTAGCAGGGCGCAAATGTCACCAATTCTGAACCAAACGCGAATTTGGCGTAAGAAATCTGGCGAAATTCTACATTATTTGGCGATTTCCCGGCTAACGGAAAAGTAAGGTTTTAGTAAGGTAAAGTTTTCTTAAGGGACAAATAGTTCGAGTTTTATTAGGGATAAAAATACATTAAAGAGAGAAACATGACGTTAGGATTACGTGATTTAAAAAAAGCAATCTATATCTATATCTATATCTATACTTATAATAAAGCTCAATGTGTGTGAGTGTGTGTGTGTGTGTTGGCGCTCTACAGACCAGACCATTCAACCTACAGCTACCAAATTTGGCACGTGTATACCTTGGAGGCCGGGAATGTGCACCTGGGGGTTATTTTTTCGAATTTTTAACTAGAATTTCATTTATTTAAAAATTAAGCGAAATTTTGACGTGTCTCTGCTATAACTGCCGAAAATATTACCGCCCAAAAAAGATTTTTACATGAAGTTAAAGATCAAAAATTTATCTTTTAAATGATACTACTGTTTTAATCTTAAAATTAAATTTCTATTTTTAATGAATTTTTAAATAAATATTTTAACTATGTTTTTCAATAATTTTTTTCGTCAAAAATAAAAATGAGGATTAAGCACGTTTCGCATTCATGAGAAAAAATAGATTTTTTCAAAGTGTTGCCATCACATTGATTAAAGCTCTAACTGAAAATAAATTAAATCTTTTTGGAAATGAAATCTGCAAAAATATAATTTTCGGCAAGTGTCTGTAGGAAATGAAACAAATATGAAATATTATTTTTTCTAAAAAATAAATTCAAGAAAAATTATTTTATGATCTTTTACACTCTCTATACAGGGTGTTTATTCAGTCCCGGATCCATTTTGATGTTTAATGACTCATAAAATAATGAAGATATAAACAAACTTATGGCATTTTTTGATGGAATAACTCATATTTTCCTTTTCAGATTTGAATATTTTTACTTTTGTAAATATCGTCTGCGCGTGTTTTTAATTTCAGATAATTTCATTTTCCAGTCTAAATATCTGTACTTTTCTAAATATCGTCTGCTTATTAATTGCATTTTTCTCTCTTTTGTTTTTGGCAACTATTGAAATGTTATGTTTACTTTTGATGTGTTTGTTCTATGTAGTACTTTTGTATGTGATGTTTTATTCGATTGGATATTAAGGAGAATGCATACACCACAAGAGAAAGCACAGATTTTATGGTGGTCATAGAGTTAATTTCCAGTCAACTAAATCACTGACTTTTAAGAGTTAATTTCAAATCACTTAAACTGACTGATTTATGAAGATTTGAATATCATTATTCAATAAAAAAAAGGATAATTTTAGATTTCTCATCGAACGTTTGAAAGAAAATACGCCAATAAGCGCGCAGGTTTCTCAAGATTCATTGTCCTAAGATTATGAAAATGGTGAGTTTTTCTAAATTTTTAACATTTAAAACTTCATAAATAAGTCTTAGTTGATCGTGGAAAATAGAAACATTCATTCATTTATTTAAAATTTGGTGTGCCCAGAATATTTATCAGAATATGATACCTTACTGCATTAAATTTAGACTTCATAATTTTTGAAATATATTTATAAGCAGGAACAAAATATTATTATTGATTTCATTTCAATCCTTTTGAAAGCAAAACTAAAAACTGAATTTTATACTGAATCTCAGAAATTTTTGTTGAATTATTGTTTGAGATATTACATAAACTATGAAAAATATTTTGTAGTTCACATAAGACTTAAATACCGAGCGATTCTGTTTGCAATACTCATATTCAATAATAATAATCTATATCTATCTATACTTATAATAAAGCTCAATGTGTGTGTGTGTGTGTGTGTGTTTGTGTGTGTTGGCGCTCTACAGGCCAGACCATTCAACCTACAGCTACCAAATTTGGCACGTGTATACCTTGGAGGCCGGGAATGTGCACCTGGGGGTTATTTTTTAGAATTTTTAACTAGAATTTTATTTATTTAAAAATAAGCGAAATTTTGGCGTGCTTCTGCTATAACTTCCGAAAATATTACCGCACAAAAAAGATTTTTACATCAAGTTAAAGATCAAAAATTTATCTTTTAAATGATACCAATGTTTTAACCTTAAAATTAAATTTCTGTTTTTAATGAATTTTTAAATAAATATTTTAACTCTATTTTTCAACAATTTCTTTCGTACAAAATAAAAATAAACGTTTCGCATTCATGGGAAAAAATAGCTTTTTTCAAAGTGTTGCCATCACATTGATTAAAGCACCAATTAAAAATAAATTAAATCTTTTTGGAAATGAAATCTGCAAAAATATAATTTTCGGCACGTGTCTGTAGGAAATGAAACAAATATGAAATATTATTTTTTCTAAAAAATAAATTTAAAAAAAATTATTTTATGATCTTTTACACTTTTTATATTATTAATCCAATAAATCAGTTATATTTTAAGGCAAGTTTTGTTTAATATGAACAGGATATCCATTCAAATCAGGGCCACACAGCTAATTTGTAAACCTTTAGTAAGACAAAGATCTGTTGCGACATAAATCGTAAATATTTTATTTAAAAGTAGCAAACGATTATTTTAATAATTATAAATTTTATTTTGTAAATAGTTGCGAAATTCAGATTGGCAACAGTGATATTTTTGGAACTTTTAATTTGTTGTTTAAAAACGATGCTAGAATTTTGAATGAAAATAAGTTGATATAAATTTGATAATATTATCTATAATGTAATAAGATTTAGTTTCATAATAAGTTTGTCTGCATTCTATTTTTGTTGACGCACGGACACAACAGATTTACTAAAATGGTTTAAATAGAAAAATGATTATATTTTATGTAACTTAATTCAATAAATGCTCTAATAAATAACGAATTTTTGATTTTACATAAAGCTTCTGCTGTCGAAATCACGAATAACAAAATGTTCTTGAAACACTAATATTTTAAATAAAAAGAGTTAATTTCCAATCAACTAAATCAATCACTTAAACTGACTGATTTATGAAAATTTGAATATCACTATTCAATAAAAAAAAGGATAATTTTAGATTTTCCATCGATCGTTTCAAAGAAAATACGCCAATCAGCGCGCAGATTTCTCAAGATTAATTGGCCTAAGATTATGAAAATGTTGACTTTTTCTAAATTTTTAACATTCAAAACTTCATAAATAAGTCTTAGTTGATTGTGGAAAATAGAAACATTCATTCATTTATTTAAAATTTGGTGTGTCCAGAATATTTCTCAGAATATGATACTTCACTGCATTAAATTTAGATTTCATAATTTTTGAAATATATTTATAGGCTGGAACAAAATATTATTATTGATTTCATTTCAATCCTTTTGAAAGCAAAACTAAAAACTGAATTTTATGCTGAATCTGAGAAATATTTGTTGAATTATTCTTTGAGATATTACATAAATTATCAAAAATATTTTTTAGTTCACATTAGACTTAAATACCGAGATATTTTTTTTTGCAATACTCATATTCAATAATAATAGTAATAAATAAATAGCAATAAAGATGATAAATAAAATAAAACGCTTGGTTTTATTAAAAAATATCTTTATATTAATTGCAATTTCATCATTTTCACTTTAAATTAAAGTTGATGTTTTACCGGAAATGACAACAAATTAGCAAAATATATAGAGTAAATTGAACGAAACGATCTAAACAACAGTATAAGTTTGGTATGACTATCAAAATTTGAAGATTAAAATTGTTTTGTTTGAGAATCTATTAAAAGACCAGTTACTTAAAATATATAATTGAAAATTGTAGCGAGCGGTAATATTGGCGAACCGGCTGGTCGCCAAAGGCGGCTAGTAATAAATAAATAACAATAAATATGATTAATAAAATAAAACGCTTGGTTTTATTAAAAAATATCTTTATATTAATTGCAATTTCATCATTTCCACTTTAAATTAAAGTTGAAGTTTTACCGGAAATGTCAACAATTTAGCAAAATATATATAGTAAATTGAACGAAACGATCTAAACAATATAAGTTTGGTATGACTATCAAAATTTGAAGATTAAAAATGTTTTGTTTGAGAATCCTTTAAGAGACCAATTACTTAAAATATTTAATTGAAAATTGTAGCGAGCGGTAATACTGGCGAACCGGCTGGTCGCCATAGGCGGCTAGTTTAAAATAAATTCAGAAATATGTTGTTTCTCAATCTACACAGACAAGGATTAAAAGATGTCGAATAAAAACATTTGAAAATTCGAATAACAACTATTTGAACCTCAAAGTATTAGAAGGAGCGATATTAATAAAATACTATTTATAGAAATTTCACATTAGCGGGCAATCCTCTCTTCATGATATATTTTCTTATTTTTAGATTCAAGTGAAACAAATTATTATTCGTTTGAAGATAAAAACGCGAAAAGAAAAATCCAGAACAAATTCAAATAAATATAAAAACAAATAAAAATATATCTGAAAATATTTGCCGAAATGGAACAAATAAAGTAAATAATTAATATAGAATCAGAATGTCATTCCAAAACTTACAAAAAAGAAAAAAAAATCATTAAAAAATACCTAAGTTATAAAGAAATAACCTTTATAAGAATATTTTTCACATAAGAAAAATGCTTGTAAAACAGTCCTTTTTTTTTATTTTGAATGGTGGGTGTTATTCATATAAAAATGATATATTTTTTTCTTTGATTCCACTAAGTTAATGAAATTTTCTTCGGCATTATTGCTTTGTTTTTCCTGTTTATCATTTTGATTCAATCCAGGTTTGAAATGCTTTGAAGTAGCGAGTTTAAAAGGAAACATCGATATTTAATAAGCAAAGATATAAAATTGATAAAAATATACAGAAATGAGTTTTCCATTATGTTTTTTAAAGTTTTGCAATTTCTAAGACAAATTTCATTCGAAAGTTTTATACAAATGATAAATTAATAAGAAATTGAATTGCTATTTTATATTCAAAGACAAAATGTATAAATACTATTACTTGCCGCTTAGGTTCCTCTTTAATTTTCTGTTTTTAGAAAAGGGAAGAGAGGGGGGGGGGTCCATATTTTTTTTATTGCA
Organism: Argiope aurantia; assembly: GCA_026543865.1. Lineage (NCBI taxonomy): Eukaryota > Metazoa > Arthropoda > Arachnida > Araneae > Araneidae > Argiope > Argiope aurantia. Next base: position 2,525,091 of record JAPMOR010111524.1, read on the forward strand.
AAATATTTTATAAATGAAATATATATTTATAATATATATGAAATATATAAATATATTTAAAAAGGAAATGAAGATATTTGTGAAGGACAGACTTTTGAATACTAATTATAAAAACTTACAGCTTTTGAGAATGAAAATAGATATTAGCATACAAGGATTCTTTTTCTGGAAACTATCAATCCATTCATAAAAAAAGGAACATATGTTCGTAAATTAAAATTTCATTTAAAAAACGGAAAATGTAACAACAAAAGAAAATAAATTTATACTATTTAATTATTTATAAAGCTTGTATTATATTTAAGCAATAGTTGTTTCATTTCACGTTTATTTTATATTAGACCTAATAGAAGAGTTACATTAGAATGAACTACAATGCTTAAAATGTACATTGGAAATAGCTTACAGAAATTAGCGAATTAATACGCCTCAAACTATTTCAAAACATGTACATTTAGTATTAGTCCCACCAGGGTCATTACAACTGGACCTAACGGCAGCAATATTTAAAACGTACATCGAAACTAACTTTTAGAAATTTGAAAACTAATGATACAAACTACTTAATCGATTTCATAGAGTAATTTCCTGTATCGGACCAACTTTCAATTTGAATGTATGTGGGAGGAGGGGGGGGGATATATTTAACTTCTAAAGACTATAAGCCAACTCCATGCACGCAATACAACTCAACCCGATCCAGTCAATTGCGAAATCCACCAGTCACGTGGATTAGATCTCGAACTGTGCAAATACGAAATGACGTCACGTAAAATCGGAAACCATCTCCACCCCCTACTCCCTCAATGACCCCCCAATATGAATGCTACAGTTCCATAGGTGCGAACACGGCTCGCGATCTCAAATTCTGTCACGAGCAGAGATGGAAAGCGGATCGGGGTTGGTGTAGAATGAATCTGAAACACATGGCAGTTCTCTCTCCCGCCTTGCCTGCATACCCCTTTTCCAAATCGCCAAGCTCTGGAGGCAATCGTGTAACCGCTAGGGCTACCACGTACAATTAAGCACCCTTGTGTAACGAGCTGCTATTGGTCTGATGTCAGTGGCATCTGGAATTCGCCTAACTCTCCACCCCCTCCCCTCTTGCCTTATTTCCATCACATATTTCCTCTTCCCTCCCCTTTAAATGTTTCATTCCAACCACCACTCCGTTTTCGAACTAATAACTCAGCTTTGCAGATAGGGCATTCGCCATCAGCAATTGGAGACGGGGCTTGGCTTAGTCAATTGATGTAGACATTGAATATGGTAGGATCCAGGGATGAGCCTCGCGGGGCGCAAGTCTGATAAGCCCCAGAGTTTGGGGAAAAGCCGTCTATGAATCGGAAATTTCGCTTTAGAGATTCTACGGCGTCCAATAAGGGCCGAATAATAGTTGCAAGTCATAAGTGGAGATTAGGAACTAGTCTTTTATACAATGCAGTTTGACTCTAGCGATATCAGCAGTTTAGTAAGCAGTTCCGGCCCAAGTTGTATAGGTGGAATTTTATAGAACTCACGACAGTGTAAAATTGCTGTTAAGAATATACGAAATAGAGAACAGAATATTGTTTCTCAATATTTGAAAACATTAATATCGGTTTTGATTTCCAATATATGAAACATCTGAAGATAAAACATTGTAAACATCAAATAGACTTCAAGATTGATCAATATCTACGTTTCAAATCTCAGTAAAAAAAAAAAAAAAGGAATTATGTCTATTTGTCTGAAACATCTAGGAGAGTGAAATTTGGTACGGAGTCTTTAAGTTACAATAGAAGAAAAAAATTTTCAATGGAAGTTTCTTTATCTTATCATTCTTGCGCATCGAAACATGAAAACTGAAAATCTCAAAGAATTAAATAAACGAAATACGGTATGCAGTTACATCATTAATATTATAGATTTGAACAAAATGTTGAACTATATACAGTCTAGAGAAGGACTATCCTTCAGTAAATCAATTCAAACTCACATTTGAATAAAATTGAACAGAAATTTAGCATGCAGTCTTACTGCAATTTATAAATCTACAAATTTTGGATTAATCAGCCAATAATAAAACATTTGAAATTAACATTTCATCTACATGAACATATTATATTAACACTATTCAAAATATGTTATATTGTGAAAGTAAATTTAAATGGATACGAGAAAACCGAGAGGAACAAAATTCCGCTGACTTGATTTTAAATTTAAAAAAAAAATCAAACTTCTAGAAAGTAAAAGAATTTTATGTAATTTTTTTACGTCATTGTACTAATCAGAATAATATAAACCAGTTAGTATATTAATTTATGTAAACTTAATGTTGGTTATATTTCTCTATTCATCCGTTTAAACAATTGTTTATACTAAATTATTACTTACAATATCTCAAAATAAAATAGTTTAAGGTTACTTTATGATGAATTTCTAAAGATATTTCAGATAATATACATTCTTTTATGTAAGGCAATATCAAAAAATACTGCTAACAAACACATCAATATTTTGCTTGTTTTAACCAGCGTTTCAAGTATATTTTAGTTACCAAAATGAGTTAAAAGAAATCGACATAAATTAAATCCACGAATAAACTTCATTTCAAACAATTTTCCATAACTTCATTAAAAAGTTAACAACAGAAACTTAAAAATCTATGAAAATCACGATTAATTTATAACTGGAAAAGCAGTGGGCATCAAAGTAAAGATATAGAGAAATGATAAAACAGAATTCGAAAGACGAATTATTTATCTTAAACGAAATGATATTAAAGAAGGAAAATAGAAATGAAATTTAATTAAATTTCGGGCCAGTAATTAACATGCTTAAGAATTTTGAGAAAAGGGACGTCTTTAGTTTTCTTAGAAAATAGTTTAATTACTAAGTGTACAAAAGGGATACCTGAAACGCACCAGTTGAAAAATATTTAAAGTGAAAGGAGTGAGATGAATTAAAGAACAGGCAGAAATTTTAAAGATGCATCAGGAAATAATTTCTACTTCAATTTTATGTTTGGCAGATTAATTGCGGTCTAAATTGCTTAGTTATTCGAAGTTATTATTAGCTAATTTATTTATGAGGGGATAATTTTCTAAAAATATCGATACAAGCGTCATAAAATATTCTTTAATTCAATTGATATCATATTAGATCGAAAATATAAAATAATTGCAATTAAAAAATATTTAAAAACACATTTTTTTTATTTATGTACTAAATAGAAGATTTTTTTTTTTTATTTTCATTATTTTCTTCTTTTTAATTTTGAGGTTATTTTTCAAACAAGCAGATGGTGTCTCATGTGCGCAAACAAAATTAATTTAATTAATAAGTAAGTTTTTAAATATTTAAATAGTGCAGTCACCAAGAAATAGTCCCAAGTGCACAGCTTCAATCTTTTAATACATCGAGAATTAGTTATAAGTGTTTAAAATTAATATAAAAAAAGAAGTGTATAATACATCAACAAGTGATTAGAAAACTATCTATACAAGAATGCAATAAATGAAGTTAAATAAAAGTGTGTAACATTTTTTTTTCATTTTTAAAAAAAATGAAATTGTTTTATGGCCATGGAAGATAAAAAAAATCGGAACTTAACTTATTTGTACCGATAACAAGATAAGAAAACTTTTAATATGTTTCTATAGGAAAAAAAGTACCAATTATGTTATATTATATATATATACATATAGCACAATTATGAAATAGGAAATTAGCGAGGACATTCTCTCTTCGACATTTTTTTTTTCAATTTTGTTTAGCACAATGAAAAAATGTTATTTATTCTAGACTGGTCATTGGATTCAACAGCTGTGATTACTGTTTGTGATCGATGTAGTCTAAAATCTGCATCAATTCTATTCTTTCTGTGTGAAAATATATATTCAAACTTTAAATAAACAATTGAAATTCAAAGCTTCACAACTCATTCAGTTTTGTCATTAAACAGATAATTTATTTACTTATGTTTGTTTACATTGTTCGTATGCCAAGAATATTTTTTTCAAATGTGATAAAAAAAAACATTAGCACAAAATGCTCAATAATATAATTAAGATATTTTTACATTATTATACGTCATTCAAAATGTCGAACAATATCGCAGAGATATCGTACAATATCTCGTTGTAATAGGGAATGTAAATATGATCGCTAAGGCCGTTACAGCTTAAAACTTTAAATTGTGCAATTTTCTATTGCCAATATGTTTGTCGAATCAAATTAGATAAAATATTCTATACATAACACTTAAAGCATTTTTCCAACTGGAAGTATGCGCTTATCTTTAATAATTAGCTACTGAGTTACGACTAAAGTGGCCACCCAATATAAAATTAAAAAAAAAAATCTTATGCCAAATTTTAAAACTTCTGAAGGGGGAGAAATACGACAAATTCCAAATGCTGCCATAATATGAGAACCACTGCTCTACTTGATTCAACCATTGAGGGGGGAGGGGGTAGTATCCATCTAGTCTCTCCTGAAAGATACCTCAGATGACCTTCTGACTAATGAACACCATAAATTTATGCCCAACTCACTTGGTCGTAATTTCACAGGAATACGACATTACGTTGCCAAATACATTCCGCAAAACATTCCTGGTATTGCTCTGCGACGAGGGATTATGGTCTCGGACTTCCCAAACAACTCAGCACGGCGGGGAGTTGGCGAGAAGAGAGATATATAGTCTGAAGCCAAGAAGAGGGTAGTTCATGGTTTTTTGATGAGAAGTCTTGTTGAAGCTGAGGCTCTTGGGGGATGGCTGTGATTTTTCTATCTTGGCGATAAAGTAATAAATAGTTGGTTGTTCAACGTCGAGGGCAGGTAACGGATCTTCAGGATTGTATTGTTGCATGTCCCTCTGGGTGATTTTTGTTACGCTGTTAAAAAGGCGAATATAAATCTAATATTTTATTGGTTGGAGAGATTGTTAGATATGTCAGTCAACAATGTTTGGGTTGAGTAAATAAAAGAAGCACGAACTGCCGAGAAAAAAAAAAAAAAGAAAGAAAGACAGACAAGACCATTCATGGATTTTGACCCAGTCTTTCTCTTGGATTGGTACAGATTTTTCTTTCTTCTTTCTATAGCAAATCTAAGGACTTATAATATCAATTAAAACACCTTATAAATCATGATCAGTCTAAAACTTCTGCAATACCTGCACAGACATTTTTAACGCATTAACACCGATAAATATTACACAATATCGTGAGTTGCATTTAATAGATATTGATATGCTATTCTTGCGAATGAATTGAGATGTGTTAAGAAGCGAATTACTCTTTATATGCATTTTAAGTTTTATGGAAACGGGGACACACAATTTTTATGGTTCCGGAGAAAGAAAGAACCAAAGAAAAAACCATTATTAATATATTTCAGGATTTTTTTTAAATATATAGAATTATTGCTTTATCTTTTACTTTTTCATTTATGTAGTATCGAGAAAGTATAGTAATCATCAAAAATTTCGAACTCGAGATTTTGATAAATATCTACGTTTTAGACTTCCCCGAGTTCATAAAACTCATTTTTAGAAACTGTCTGCCTGTGACAAAGACAAAAACGATTTGAGCTGATGAAATTTGCTATACGATTTTTACATCAAATTTACATATTTCTGTCAAATTTTGTGCAAACTTTATTCAGAGGAAATCTGCCTGCCCTGCTGTTCGAATATAAGTTAACACAATAATTACAAAACTAAGAGAGCTAGATAGATAAAATTTGGTACACAGATTTAACATCTATAGTGTAGATATCTGTCAAATGTTGAGCTAAATCCAACAAAGGGTTGACTGTCTGGCTGTCTGTACCCTCAGAAACATGTAAACGTGATAATTCAAAAACGCAATGATTTAAATTTGTCATATTTAGTATGGTATTTTCTGACAAGAGCAATTTTCTATCAAATTTTTGTTTGAATCTGTTGGGAAATATACATCTAAAGTACAAATTCGATTTTTGGATACTATTAACCGCATGCCATGAATTAATCGCCAAAAAAAAAAAAACTCGCAAAGAATCACATGATAGATTCAGTAAAAATGCTAAATTCCCGAAAAAAGTTAGTATTTCTTAACTATTGTACGCCAATACAATATAAGGCGTTCTCTGGCACGAAAAGTTTATAAGAGAGTATGCGAGAAAGTTTCGGGAAGACTTCTCCCGCTGGTTTATTAACTAAAATATTAAAGATTTATTTTATTGTCATATGTGATTCGACAAGTAATGTGCTAAAACAAACTTATACATAGTGAAAATAAATGTCACGAAAGGTTCAAGACAAAGAATCTATACAGTCGAAAAATGTTTCTCTATATTTTGCCGATATTTGTCAAGAATTGAAGCTGGCGCCTGCGGCATATGAAAAGATTCAGGAGTGAATCTTACAGAGCGCTACAAATACAAAATATTTGTCCATTTATCTGACTTTTTTAAGGTCAAATATGACTGTAAAAGTCAATGTGACACAAATATGACAAGATTGTAGATTGACGGAAACAAATGTGATGTACACAGGACGATATTATACTTCATTCGAAATTGTGATGAGAATACGAAATTAAGATCATGATGCCATTTAAATTTAAATCACATATGCTCTTTTGTGTATATTATATATTATAAAAGCAATTTAAAGACTCAAAGAAATTTAAGATTCTTATACACGAAGTTTATTTATACATTAACCTAAACACATAAAGTGTGTTATGAAAACACATCTGATAATTTTCAGACCACAAGATTTTAATATATTTGAGAACCTACTGTGTACACAAGTATATTAAAATGTTTTGAACTTTAGATTTATTATTGTGTACTTTATTTAATACTTTGTATATACTGTGAATTTTAGATTCAATTTTCTATTCGAGTTGACTGGAAGTAAATACATTTTATTCATTTAATTACTCGAAATTCATATGTTATCTTTAAACTTCACCGTATAATTTATCTGAAAATTTATATTTAATTTATCTGAAAATATAAATTTCATCAAATTTATATTTTATCATTGCTGTTGATATTTTTGAATGAAATATTTGTGAACGCTTTTTCAGATAGACTCTAAAGTAAACAAAAACATTATGCCTAAGATATTTATTTTTGAAAGAGAATATTTTATTTTGTAAGCGAAAATGCCACAGCCTTATAAATAAATTTAAATGATAAACTTATGCATTAAAAAAATAGCGATAACATTCTCTAGCAATTTTTTTTCTAATATTCAATATGGGCTGTTGAATAAATATTAAAAATTAGATTTTTCAAGATACTACTGATTAAATTGAAATCTGTTGTTTCAAATCTATGTTTTACTTCCTCTTCTGTTTATAATTGAAGATAAAATTGTTAGTATATGCACTATGCAGACTAAATTCGATTGAAATTTAATTATTTGAAAGAAGCAAAACCCAATAACTTAGAAAATGAGATAAAAACACATATTTACTCCCAGAACATTTTTATTATTCGAAAATATAATCACAAGCTTTTGTAGACCAAACAATTAAAGTTTTATATAACTTTCAGCAAGTTGCTATTCCAGCAAAAATTAAATTCAATCACAAAATAGAGATGAAAAAAAAAATCCAATTTCCAAATTGTCTTTGATTTACGAGCCTTCTTAAGATGACTCAAAAACATTTAAGGGGAAAAAAATGAAAATTCCACATTCTCATACTAACTATCCTCCTTCTAAATTTAATTTTAAATTAACCTACCTACCTACCTACACAGTATGGACAAAAATTTACCGTTCGATGGAATGTTGCTACTACGGAATACAAAAAAGCAGTAAAAAAGAAAGAGAGAGAGGCCCATTTGGTTGTTCACCAGCGGGGGGAGAACTCCTGCCCTTAAAAAGAATTAAAGTGAACGGTTACGGAGAAGAGAGTAAAATAAAAAAAAAATGACAAAGCGAACTAATTTTAAAATTAGCTCACGTTTTTACCCAGGGTCGTTGGCTTTGTCACATGGAAAGTTTTATGTTCCAAAAAGAAGAAATTGGGGGAATATTTGCTACATGCAGCTTAAATTATAAAACAGACAGAGTTGATGTTGGTACAAGCGCTGTTGGACGGGATGGGCCGTGTATTTCTTGATGAAGCTTGACTGAAGTTGGGGCGGGTTGAAACTTTTTATTCCTAGGGGGTTGGCTAGGTTGGCTATTGGGAGTGGTTGTTGCACTAAGGTATAAATTTATTAGTGCGTTCAATGAAAATTATTTCCATTATGAATTATGGGTGGTTTTCTCAAATTCAGTGGATTTTAATAACATATTAATGACTGGGTAATACTTATGATATAGTCATAAATTTTTCAGAATAAAAAATTAAATAAAATTAGATCCTCCTTCAGGGAAATGGATTAGAACTTCGCAACGAAGATTAGCGGAACTGATATTGAAGCATCATATCTATTAAAAGAATATATCCATCTTCTTAAACACATTATTAAAAAATTCTAGTAATTTTTTAAAGATTTTTTTTATTGGATAACGAGGATACGCATGCTGGGAATAAGTAATTGGATTCTAGCAGAAAATTGACCCATGTTTAAATTATATACGAGTACTTTCGGGATGCATTTTATAAAAAATACTTTAAGGTAGTCGTTTTTTTAATTTTTCCAAAAGAAGTGATTGAAAAATCATGGATTAAACCAAAATATACATTTAAATAACTAAAATTAAAAAATTAAAGAGGTTTGGGGCTAAAGGGCTAAAAAAAGTTAACACGTTTATCATGATTTGATTAAAATATTGTAGATAGCTTAAGAAATATATTATGTAGTTTCTGAAATAAAAAATAAGCGTAGATAAGATAATATTAACTAATTACTAATAAAATAATAATTAACTAATAACCTGAATACATTTCTATCCACTCTTTAAATATTGTGGTTCGACTGATAAATAGCATGAAAATTTCCATTTTTTTCCCGTCTTGAAGCATTAAAGCAACTAGAGAATATTTCTAAATGAACTAATTGCTTATTCTCCAGTTCAGGTTGAAAATTATATCAAATCTAAGCAAAAAATATATATTAAATTTTAATTCATGATACTTTTCTGAAGAAAATTTAGAATTTGAGAAAAAAACATTTAAAGATGTAAAATAGCATTTAAAATGCATATAAATGCAAATATGAAAATCACTGTAACATCCCTCCCCCTTCCCCCCCCAAATGGAATCAGAATTATAATTCAAACGATTTTATAAAGAAAACTGTTTAAACATTAAGAATATTAAACAAAATTACAGTGATTTTTATAATAACAGTAATCCCAATGTTCTTTGGTTAAAATTACAATGAGAACTATTATTGTAAAATAATTACAAACATTGTATCTATAGAGAGTACTTTTATGAAAATCAATCATCTTTGTACCATTTTTGAATAATATTGATTAAAAATACATCCAGATAATAGAGGAAAATAATTTTATCCCCTCGCATTATGTCCCTTAGCCATGTCATGCATATGAAGTGAATATGCTATTATGCCATCAACATTCAAAGGAAAGGTTTAAGTGTAATATTTCATTACATTCTTAAAATCCTTTAGTTGAAACTTTTGAATTTCGATGAATTCCAACTAAAAGATCAAATTTTAATAAATTATAAACAGTATTAAAATATGATACATAAAACCTGTTCTTTCAAATAAAACAACGTGTTTCTAGCTCGTGCTGCTACTGAAATATAACCATACTTCAAATATATTTTGGCCCCAAAAAGATTTTTCACTACTATGAGGACAGTACACTGTTCTCGCGAGACACAAATACTACACTACTTGTTTGAAATACAAAGAAATCCAAAACTGCCGGATCCTTGCTCGTCGGCGAACTACAGGATCCTTAGAGAAGTGCTTGCGTCAAAAGTTAAATATTGAAATTCTACAAAAAGGAAAAAAGACGAGACTGAAAAAAATAAAAAAAAAAGAATGGAGAGGGGAGGGGATAAAAAAAGAGAGAGAACAATAGATTCAGTTGTTTCTAGTTCTGAATGGATCGTTTTGTTTAAAGTCAATTCAGACTTGTGAGAAAAATTAGTCGCGAATTCCGGATCATTTTTTTTCAAAACTTAAGTCTTTTCACTCAAGATATGTTAACAAGGTGATAAAGAATAGGGAATTTTTTTGGAACCCGGATTCCGTGCTTTCTAACAGTAAAATATGGTGAAGAATTTCTTTTAAGACAATGTCCATTCTCTTAACTTTTTCTTAAAACATTTTTGAATTTTCTTTACTGTTATATATAGTTTCGAAAGTGAGTTATATTCTTGAGTAAATCTATAAGCATTCCTTTTTCTTTATTAAATTAAATTATGTACTTATCTCTAGCCCAACAAATGGAGTAAATTGTATTCGATTTTTATATAGTGAAAGTGAGTTATATTCTTGAGTAAATCTATAAGCATTCCTTTTTCTTTATTAAATTAAATTATGTATTTATCTCTAGCCCAATAAATGGAGTAAATTGTATTCGATTTTTATATAGTTTATTGCAAAACTCTACATTAATCAAATCATGATTTTATATAAACTACATTATTAAAGGTATTATACAATCGCATTATTACATCACGCCCTAGCTTAATGGGAGGTAAATACAAGCAATAATCTTATAAAAGGGGTTTTTATCTCCTGTTTGGTAGAGGAACATCCATCCCATAGTCCAACTCGCACTCAAAGTCTGACAGTCACCCCTAGGGTGACTGTCGCAGCAAGTGAACTTAATAGTATTAAACCCTCTTTTTTATTGCTATGTTCGATTTTCCACGCTTGTATATTTTTTTATAGTGACAGCTTATCACATCAAAAATGAGCAGTACAGAAAAAACATTTATAAAAACATCTAAATTAAAAAGAAAACCTGATTTAAGTATTTTAAATATTTAAGATTGAAAAGTAGTTACAAGCCCGCTGTATTTCAAACATACTAAATAATCAATATACGTTATGAATTCTTTCTAGTTTCCTTTGTAAAGTGTTAAGATATATCTCTTTTCCATAAGGGCAATATGAAAACTCGCCGGAAATCAAAATCTTACAAACAAGAAAAAGTAAAGAAAAACAAACTAGTAAAATCCCAAGTGAATCGTGGGGTTAGTCAGAGTCGCGTTATTAAATAAGTAAAGTAGACTTAGAATATATTACAACTTAGAATCCTTACGTCTTATCCTCGAGCCTTTTTCACGGTTTTTGAAAGTTATTTTTTTATTTTAATTTAATTTGCAATAAATATTATAAGCAATTATTTAAATTAAATATAATTTTTAACTTAATTTAAATTAATTTTTAAGCATTATTCCTAATGAAACTTTAAATTACCAACAGCAAGTTTTGTATTATTATTATTACTATTTTGCTTAAAAGTGCTTTTAAATTCTAGTCATGTAGCAGTTGTATTACTCTTATCTTCTCTTTTGGATACTAGATGGCGATGCCTGATTAGGCATCCCATATGTCATCCCATAGTGCATTGCGATTGTAATTAGAATGAGATGTTATGCTGAACTGTGAAGCCGCGCGCGTGAATGTCTTGTCTTTGTGTTAGTGTATGTTTAAGTGTGTGAATGTGATTATTAAAGAAATGTTTCCAACAACATTCGTCCTGTTGCTTCCTGCACAGATCATAATAATCTACATACCACCACAGTCTTGCATTTTTTTTATACGCGATATACTAAAACCATTTTTTTTAGAAAGTAATCTGCAACTAAGCGCTTTGTATTAATTAAGCTAAAAATTATATATGTTCGACATTATCCAGTGTTTATTTTATTATAATATTCGATAAAAAATATACATAAGCAAAAACAGAAATGCATATGATACTATTTTCTTTCGTATAAAACATGGTAATTCAAATATTTAAGTTCAAAAATTGAAATAGCCAAACAATCGCAACTCTTTCCCCAAATATTTGCTATAATTTTTTTGAGAAGAATTTAATAAATATTTGGCAAGAAATTTATATTTTTGAATTAATTGAATTTGCCAATAGATTTTTTTTTTGATTTAGTGAATGAGAACTGCTTATGCTTGCTTTAATTATCCTTTAAAATTTATCACAATTTTATGTAATTTGATTATTTTTACAAAAAATTTTAAAACACAAAAATTTTACTTATTGAGTAATCTATGTATTTAATTATGTAAAATAAAGTACTGTTATTTATTTGTATTTCATTTCGAAAACTCATTTAAAACCTTAAATGCAAATAATTTTAATATGTAAAAAACTGGGAAAATAGCAATAGTAAATTTCCTGCTTGATGAAATTAACAGTTTAATTGAACATTAAAAAATAAACTGCAAATTAAAAATATATTAGAAAAGCTTGAATTTTTTATACTATGATAAATTAAGCAGTCTTTTAAATTGAAATTATTTATAGGAGAAAATTGTTCTCTTTAGATTCATTAATAATAACTAAAAAAACAGATGGGAATTATTTCAATTTAATTTTCAAGATATTTTGTACTTTTCTTAAATCTAAATAAAAATGCTCTAAACATTTGAAGTATACTTAAAAGTTTAGTCAGTTTAAACAATTAAGGAAAATTATTTTCTTCAATATTTGAAAGATATTCAATTTTACTCCAACAATAATAAAGTAATTAAATTATACAAATTGATAATTTTAATGTTGTTTTTTAATTCATCAGGAGAAAAAACTCCAAACAGCAAAACTTCGATTTGAATAGAATAATTGTTTTAATTTCTTGCTAATACAGTTTAATTTGATTAATGCGAATGTTTTAAAATCGAATTTATAAATAATAAGAAATCTTCTTTGATAATTTGAGTTTCGCATTAAAATAATTTTCTGTCCGTTTATCATTCATTTTTTAATAAAATTGTTTGAGATTCAAATTAAAAATTGAAAAAAATATTTGTTCTGTATTATTTTCGAACTTCAAATACGTTTCATCTTATGAATATACGCGAATAATTTACTAAGCCACTTTTTTCAGTCAAAAAGTTTTCTTCGGTACAAGATAAATAAATCAAAAACATGATAAAAAAATTCCTTTTTAGTAAAGCTTTTTTTAAATTCCTCAAACATATTGTACCATTTATTTGAAAGATTTCTTCAACAATTGTTACATTCAAAACACTATAAGCGGCTGACCAATCAAAATTATTTCTTTATTCAAACCATTATTCAGATTGAAATAAAATGTTAACAGAAACTATTATTAGACCAATTAAAATTAAAACTTATTTATTAAATAACTTATTAAAGTTATTTATTATTTATTTTTTAACTTCGGTACTTATTAATCATATCTTTAAATATTAAAAAAATTAATTTTTGCTATCATTTTAGATACCAAAATTGTTGATTTGTTTTATTAGAAACGGAATGTAAACACAGTTTTTTCTTAATTTTGAACTGAACTTTATTGTGGCATCTTGGAACAAAATTAAATTTGTTCCCTAGTACTAATATTAACCAAAAAATATAATTTTTCCAAAAATCGTCAAATATTAACAACAAAAAAAAAGAATATTATCCAAAGAATGTAATTTAATCTTTCCAAAAATAAAAAAATATTAAGGGGGAAAAAAAAGAATATTAAGATCAAAAAAATGTAATTTAATTTTTCCAAAAATCGAAAAATATTAAGAATAAAAAAATATTATTTAAAGAATGCAATTTAATTTTTCCAAAAATCGAAAAATATTAAGAACAAAGAATACTATTTAAAGACTGTAAATTAATTTTTTCAAAAAAAAAAAAGTGAAAGAAAAATAAAAATATTAAGAAAAAAAAATATTATTTAAAAAATGTAATTTATTTTTTTTTCAAAAATAAAATAAATATTAAAACATATTATTTAAGAAATATAATTTAATTTTCCAAATATCAACTCATACTAAGAGCAAAATAATAATAATATCCAAAGACTGTAATTTAATTTTTCTAAAAAAAAAATTATGAGCAAAAAAAAAATAATAATAATAATCAAAGAATATAATTTAATTTTTCCAAAAATCAAAAAAAAAATCCAAGAAAAAATTAAATTACAAGGAGTAATTTAATTTTTCCTAAAATCGACAAATGTTAACAAAAAAAAAGAAAAAAAAAAGAATATTATCCAAAGAATGTAATAAGTAATTTACCTGTAAAGGCTTAGAAATTATGCTTCTAATTAATTCAGTTAGAACTTAAATTTCCATGATTTCGCACTCTTTTGCTTATGAAACTCTCAAGAAATTAAATATTTTTCGCGTAATAAAAGCTATGATCTATGATTTTATCCTCAAGTAATTTCTTCAAGAGATTAATAAACTGTGCAGGCATTTAATACCCGGATGTTTGCAGAAACTGTCCCAACTAATATACACAACAATGAATTCCGAGAAACAATAAACAAGCACTTGATACACGAATGCTATAAACAAAGGCAACAGATTAATTGTGCAGCGAGTTTTCTATTTGCTTAATCTACATCATATCGAAGAGCAAGAGCACACAAAAGAATAATGCACTTTCAGCAAAATTAATGCACAAAAGCGCTTATGAAAAGTACTTACCGAAATTGCTGCTTGTGTTTCGTTTAATGCCGGATCTACAAATAAATAAAACGAAATTAATTGGAAGCATTTTTTTCATCGTTTAAATACTCAATAAATTTAATTAATCTCAGTTTATTCAGAGCAAATGAATGCTTTAATAACATCTAAATAATCAGAATTAAATGAGGCCAAAGTATTAATATATCGACAAAATGAGAAAATACCATGTTATTATGTTTGACGAATGGGGATTATCTATCTCAAAAGACGTATTGAATCTTTATTGAATTTCATCAAAGAAAAATGTATCGGAAAAATTAGAGAATTTACTTTTAAGGTGAAATTGATGCCAAGGTGTATCGATTTTCGTAAAACAAGTTATTCGTAAAAAATGCCGGCAATTAAGGGATTTGAATTTATTGTTGCAGGATTTTCTCAGGAATCATCAATGAGAAATTGAATTTCAAACTGATGAGATATAATAGTCCTCGATCCATCAGTAATCATTTAAATTGCTTGTTTTTAATTGAAATTGTAATACAAGTTCAATTGTTTTCATTTTTGTTGAAGGATTTCCTCTGGAATTATCAATGAGAAACTGAATTTCAAACTGATGAGAAATAATTGTCTTCAATTCATCTGTAATCATTTAAATTGTTTTTTTAATTGAAATTTTAATACAAGTCCGATTGTTTTAATTTTTGTTGAATGATTTTCTCTAGATTTAACAATTAGAAACATTTTTAAATTGATGAAAAATAAATGTCCTCGATCCATCGGTAATCATCTAAATTGTTTATTTTCAATTGAAACTTTAATACAAGCCTAATTACTTTAAATGCGTTAGAAATAAAAAAACAAATCAATAAGTAAAAAATGAATCTTTTTTATAGGAGTGAACTAGTCAGTGAATGAATACATGAAAGCAATCTGTATATTATTAGTGAATTCATATAAAAATGCGTTAGCACTTAGTTTTCAAAAGTTAATCTATTTTTGAAACTTTTTATAATCTTGGTGTTCATTCTAATAGTGATTAAATTATTAATTTCTAAATCATTAGTTATAGGTATAAATTTCCATATGAAAAATTCATTAAAAGATATAAAAAAATGTATTTTATGATGTTTCAGTCAATAAATGCATGACTGAAAAAAATAACAAAATCGAAATTTTTTGGTAGAGTTTTCCCATCTTATTAATCAAATTTAGTTATATATTCTTGATACACTAATAATTCAAATAGGAAAATCTATTCATCTGCAAACAAAATTGATCAATTTATAATACCTCAATTATCACTGTTCTACACGATTAAAATCATCTCAATGGCCGCCTTGAGGAAAAATACATTACACTGATCAGGGTACATACAGTACCGAGTATCCGGTTCGCGACTATCCGGCCTAGTTTTCTTTTATCGCAATTAAATTAGAAAGGCAAGATGTTTCACTGGCAACATTATCAAGGCATTGGAAGCGGGCGTCTGCTACGATCCATCTGTGTGCAAAGCACAAGTTATGACAAGAGCAGCGTTCTGTTCGTTGTTCATTGTTTGGCCAGTGTGTAACGGAACTCGGTTGTTGCCGCTATTCCTGATTATAATTGCACAGTAAGTACAGTATTCGTAAATTCGTAAGAATCACAAGCTTAGGTTACTTCTATGATTCAACGGGCGGCTGCCACGTTCACATTCTACGTGGCTTGAGATAAATGGAGGACTTAGTAGTCAATAAGAAGTGAGAAAATACGTATTATAACAGTGCGTTTTGGTGTAAAAAATTTGTCTTCTAGTATTGGTGGGCAAATAAAGGGGTTCATCCGGCTCTTTCGTTATCCGGCCTGCTCTCCCGCCACATTAGACTGGATACTCGGGAGTGTACTGTATTCAATAAACGAGCGGTGCTTAATCGAGGCTGCATTTAATGGATTCAAATTTTCAAATTTTTAAATTCAAAAAGGTTCAAATTTAGTGAATTCACTTAATGAAATTCAAATGTTCATAGCTCAGTTATATCTACATTGTATCAGATTGGAATTCATTTTGATTAAAATGCAAAGAAGCATCAAGAATATTTTACTAAATGCAACTGATGCAACAGTTGCAACGGATATGTAAAACTTTTCAGCAACTGATGCAAATGATATGTAAAACATTTGGACAACAAAAATAAATTTCAATTTAGTTGTTCCAAAATACAAACACTATTGAAAAGGACGCAATTCAAATTAATATTAATAAGCTGGATCATAAATTCTAAGAAGCTGAATGATTATATTGAGTGATTAATAAGCCTTTTTAATTCGATAGTTCTTTTCGAAGGGACCTAGCAATTTCGAGCGGCAGTCAAATGACGGGGGTGACTCTAGGAAGGTGACTTTTATTCAAATTTTCACACCACACGATTGAAATGTGGGAAAAAATGTGGGAACTTTAACTTAACTTTAACTTAACAACAGATATAATATCACTTATGACCTTCGCAGAATCGAATTTTACGAACCTGTCATTTTTTAGTCCCAAAAAATTGAGATTTTCCTACTGGCAGAGTCACCTTGGCCCTTTAAGGAGAAGAGTATATAATAGAAAATCTGTTAATCTATTCTTAAAAGTTACATTCTGACTAATGACATAACAGCCACAATTTTCAGAACTGCATAGGGAGAACTCGAAAACTTCTTGTTTTCCATTCTCAAATAAAAATGTTACGAAAAGAAAATAATAATAATAATTCCTCTTTAAAGAAACAGTAAAAAGAAAAAATCATTGACAGAAACAAGTTCTTATCCTTCTTTCCTTAAAACAAACCATGAACACGGTTAATTTGACTAATTCAATTGCATTATTTCGAAAACTTATGCAGTACTAAGAAGGAAAAAAAAATATATATAAAAACATCACAAATTGCTTAAAAAGAGAGTTTAAAGGGCAAGGGGATTAAAATAAATACATAATAATAAAAAGTATATTTTTTAAAACTATCTCTTCACCCAAGAGAATGATTTTTTTTCTTTGTCTGCAAAGGCTCGCCGCCTTTAATTCTAAGCATCTCTGAAACTCAAAAAGCGTAGGCTCTAGACGACGACGTGCAGTGTTTTTGTTTTGCCTTCAGAATTTTTTTTTTTCATATCATTTCAGTGACTCAAAAGGCCAATAAAAACAGAAAATAATAGTTTATTCCACTTAAGAAAGCTTCTTCTAAGACACACAAATGAAAAAGACTAATACAAATTTAAAAAACAACAACTTATGTTTTAAAAAATTAACGCACATTAAAAAAAAAAAACAAGGAACAAAAAAATAATAAAAAAAGGTTAACAAAAAATTAAGCCTTTTCTGCGAGTTAAGCCTTTCTTTATAAGTTGATAAATAAAAAATAAAGTGTAATGATAAGATACCTTTGAAAAGTTCTAATATTAAGGATTATTACAACACGTTTCTTTAGCAAGATTTTTTTGTATTAACTGGTTTTTTTTTTTTTTTTTTTTTGTTAAAAAGGGGATTTTTAATTTTAATCTTAATACAGTATTTGTTAAAAAATTATGCCTGCTAGAAACTGGAGCGATCAACTAGTGGCAATTATACGAATTTATGAATTCTATAGAGTACCGTGGAGAAAAATAAAATGATAAAAGATATTAATACTCTTTACTAAACTATCCAGTATTACCATGCATCTTAATTAATGACAATTTTCAGATTTAGTTTTAAATATAACATATTCATTCAAATATAGCTTCAGAATTTCGTATATGGCATTTGCAATGTAATTCTATATAGTAACTAGATCAGATTTAAAATTATGTTTAAATTTAACCACCATTTCCCATTCATAGAGGATTGAATGTCCTCTTGTTATTTTAATAATTTTATATCCTTTTCAAGATGTATTCTTTAGAATCAGTTACTTATATATAAAGAACGATTAATTGCAGTGAAAGATACCATTCATGGAAAATAAATTCCACATTGGCATTATTCTTCCTGTAAAAAATTTTCAAAAATTCTATTTTGTAATTCAGACACTTATCAAATGAATCTTTGCAAAATGTTTCATATTTCACTGAAAAAGCTTTTTATCATTTAAATATCTGGAAATTCAGTACAATGTCTTAAAAACAAGTAAAAAGTTAAAACAAACGATAGTTGTTTCATATTTTGTCTAGATATGTTCGAGTGTTATGCATTTATGGTAGCAAATGGTATATTATTTTGGTATTGAAAATGATTTTCAAGGACAAACTGAAAAAATAAATAAAGTGCGACTAGAAAATACATTACATGGACAGTTAGTAATTACATGGACATAAAATTACAGGACAGCTTTACAGGACATTAGCATTACAGGACAGCCTTACAGGACATTAGCATTACAGGACAGCCTTATGTATTATAATGGCATAGGTAAAATAAAAAATCATATATATACCATAAATACAAAAGGATATAAAATTATTAAAATAACAAGGCTTTACCATGTGTCCAAATTTGATAAAGCAACATTGTTTAGGAAGCCACGAACATTAAATTATATATAATTACACATTATAATTTAATTTAAATAGTATTAATATTTCAAAGAAACTGGATGGTTGCCAAACGCGGCTAAGTAAAAATAAATGCTATTTATAATTGATGTAAAGAAATAAAAATGAGGTATTTAAATCTCACGAAACTCTGGAAAAATTACGATACCAGGAAAATAAATAGCTTACAAGATTTTTTATTTAACTTTTGGTGATATGAAATACATTTAAAAAATCTATTTTACGTTATAAATAGTCTGTCGAAATTTGCCATAAATTTATATCAATCTAATATTTCAAAATTTAATATATTTAAACACTCTTTTATTTCATTATTATTAATAAAAAATGAGTAGAATAAAAACTGTTAGCATTGTATATGATAAATATATTTTTATTAAAAATTTTAAGAGAATTAATAAAAAATATTAATAAAATAAATATGTAGAGTAAAAAATGTTAGCACTGTATATGATAAATTAATACATTTTTATTAACAATATTAAGTAAATTAATAAAATAAATATTAATATAATAAATATGTATAATAAAGCTGTTAGCCGTGTATATGATAAATTTATTTTTATTAACAGTATTAAGAAAATTCAGTAAATTTATTAATAAATTCAAGAAAGCTTTTTTTTTGCCTCAAAAATAAAATTCACAGAATTAAATATAGGTTTCCAAAAAACTGAGTTATTTTAATAATTCATAGAAATGAAAAACCTTCTGATATAGTGAAAAAATTTGTTTTCTTTATAAAATAAATCGGTTCCTAATTTCAACATAAAGAAGAAATTTCAAAAGTTCGAAAATTATATTAACTAATCTCTCCAAGAAAATTTTACAGCATGAAATTGGATATGATGGATTTATTTTGACAGAATGTTCCAGGTATGAAACAGAAAATTATTAGACTGTAAGAAGGAAATCTTTAACAAATAAAGCATTATTTCTCTACAATATTTTAAACCTTCAGAAAAATACGCATTTCTCTAAGGTATTAATATTACTTTATAAAATTATGGCAACTATTTCAAATGTAGTCTGGAAAAGTTAATAAAATGTATTCAATTGTATCCAATAGAACTTTTTCGAGCAATATTATTTTTTTCTGCAAAGGGTGAAGTTAGTTTAGAGAAGTTAAAATCAATTTGTTGAGTGACGAATTTTTTTTAAGTGAACAAAATAATTATAATAATATTTCCATTTAAATATTCTCTATTAGTTTTATAACAGACAGGAAGACTTGATTGTTCTTCTGTTGATTTTTTCCCCCAAAAGCAATAACATGGAACAATGAAATATGGACAGATCAAACCCAGACTGAAGCATGTTAACATCAAATGCGAACGTGCGGCGTTGTCAATACAATGAAGTAAATTATTGGTGTAAACTAAGTGGTGTAAACATTTTCTTTTCTAATTTAGATTTTCACCACACTGCTTTTTTCCCTTCCTAAATTCAAAGTAAATAAACGCAGATTTCTGAATATTTAACTGTTCGGCAATTCTGTTTAATAATTTATTAGGAAGATTTAAAATACTATTCAAGTGTAGAAGGTTAGATTATGTTACAAGTTTGATTTAAATGGGCACTTTTTAAAAACAAGATTAATGCATTATACCATAAAATTTTGATGTTTTTATGCAGAAGCTTTTTAATAGTGAACAAAAAAGTCTGCATTATAAATTAGAAGAAACAACAGATATTTAATCTAAAATTTGATTCAGTTAATTTCAATTGCAAATTTTAATGTTCGTTATAAAATTTTAAAAAATGTTTCAAAAATATTCGCTTTAATTATTTGACGTTAATATGGTATTCAAATTTTATATGTTACTTTATGTAGTTAGTAGTTACAGTTATTTTGTAAGTTATATATTATATAGTTTATAAATTACTTTTTTATAGTTAGTAATTATAGTTACTTTATAAGTTAATTTATATAGTTCATAAATTACTTTTTTATAGTTAGTAATTATAGTTACTTTATAAGTTAATTTATATAGTTTATAAATTACTTTTTTATAGTTAGTAATTATAGTTACTTTATATAGTTTATAAGTTACTTTATATAGTTAGTAATTATAACTTCTTTGTAAGTTATATTATGTAGTTCACATAGTTAGTAATTGTAGATACTTTGTAAGTTATATATTATATAGTTTATAAGTAACTTTTACGTCCCTTATTTTTTTTTAATGTGAACAAATGTTTGAAAATAATCTGTTCACAATAAAACGACATTTTCCACTAGAATATCATCATACAAACCATCAGCAACAACATTCTCAATATTAAAAAACGCAATTTTTGTTTTTTATATTTTCAGACCTGAGTCGCGAGACTGTTTAGAAAAAGAAAGTTAAAGAGCAAAAACCTAGCTTTAGTTTTTATGGTTGTGTTCGATTTTTTCCATTGTTTACGCTTTCTGAACTTTTTCAGCAAGTTACGGCAATATTATTTATCTATGCTTTTATTTCTTCCCCCGAAGTGGCAACGAGAAATATACACTTGTGAAACATGTTCCGCCTTGTGTTCCGAAAATGTTATTTACGCTTTACGAACTGGAAAGTGAAACAATAGAAAATGGGTGCGATTTTTTTCAAAGCCATACTCGATGAAATACATAAATATATAAGAAAAGGAGAAAAAGGAACTAGTCGGAAAAAAATTAAAAATAGAAAAAAAGAAGAAAAAAAAAATGGCGAAAAAAATCAGCAGCAGCTTGCCACAATTATCGATTGCATTCTACGTCTTCCAAAAAAAAAAAAAAAAAAAAAAAAAAAAAAAACCTTCAAATCTGTACACTGACGACACGTTTTTGTTTAGTTGTATTTTTTCTGGTTTTTTGAAAAAAGAAAAATATTTATTTTAAGCTTGGGTTACTGTATGATAAGAAAAATTTAGGACATCCAAATTCGCAAAACTCATGATCTGAAGAACCTTTATTTTTTACTTTCTTTTCATTCTTTTTTACTAAATCGCTGACTTAGCAAGCTGATCGTTTTTGCTACTATTTTGGGCTTCGAAATAACAAAATTTAAAATTTTGTAAATCTCAATATCAATATGAAGACATCGTTTCATAAGATCCCATTCAACTTCTGTTTACTTGATCTGATTTCTAAAAATATGCATTTCCTCCTAATGGAAAAAAAGCACTTTTATCGAATTATTATACAAAAGTAAATTGATGTTGCTTAAAGAAAAAAAGGAGTGCTTCTAGATTTGTATTTATTATTAAAAGGAATAAAATCTAGGATTTAAAATAGTTCGGCGAGATGGCAGTTTCTCAATTTGTTCTGTAAGATGATTCATTTTGCAATTTTTTTTAAACCTATGGTAGCTTTTTTAAAGTATAACTTTCTGGTGTAATTTTAGGGAAAAAAAAAAGAATTTTTGGTTTTTAACAGGTATATTGTATCAATTAATACTCAAAAAATAAATGCGAGAATTTAGGTATTCGATATTAGTATTTCCTTCTGAAAACGCCGGATAATAAGACAGGATAACTGATAGTCTTATGAATGAATGAAATGCCAGATAACTGACAGTGAAGGGAAATCAAGATCTTCGGATCTTTTTTCACAGACCAACTAGATTCAAAATTTGCAATATAATTAAAATTTAGATGTGAATACCACAAACCAAATCTTATTTCTTTAGCTTCTTTTATGTTTGGGTTATCGTGTTCACTACTCTTAGATAGACAGACCGACAGTCTTTTTTAAGGATGGATTTTATTCAAAATCGGATACAATTAATACATTCAAATATGGTTTTCAATTCAAATAGAAAAACAATTTTGAAAACTATGTCAGTATGTCTGTTCAACGCCACTTCATTCTGTTCTGGAGTTACTACAATCAGACAGACGGACGAATATAATTCGAAACATGTATTTTATAGAGTCTGGAAAAATCTACAAAATCACGTCATTGAATTCTTTTAAAGGTTACAATACTTTTTTTGTGTATATTGAGTGAATATGAGAATGTAAGAATTATTTAATTTCTTTTGTGAATTTTTATCTGCCAATTTCATAGAATTTCGGAGTTATCGACTTTACACAGATGGACAGACAGACTTAATTATAAAAAAAAATATGTTTTTCAGGCCCTGAGGGGGTAAAAGTTTAAATTAAGGTGACTCCTAAAAATTTCATGATACAATTTTTTTAAAAGTTTATAATACTTTTGCGATATATACTAATACCAAACGAGGAGGTAAAAATTATTTAACTTCTCTTATTCTTATTTCAAGATAAGATTTTTAAAACTGAAACAGGAAAAGCAGTTTTAATGAGCCACATCCCTGATCACCCTGCAGTTTTTAATGAATCCCATTCCACCCTCCCTCAGAGTAGTCCAAGACGAAAGTGTGCAATAAAGAATGATTACACGCAAAAAAAAAATCTGCAGTTAAGAGTTATAAAATATATCTTTCTAAGAGGCCGGAAACGTTTCAAAAGCAGGCAGATACCCAATTGTACATTTATCCACAGGGTCTCCATTTAAGCGTTCTCAAATTAGGGATATCTTTCATGGGGTCCCGCATGAGGTGTTTCCTAGAGAGAGCTCGTTAGCATCTCACTAACGAACGGATTTCCGAACCAAAAAACAAATCCTTCAGCCTCTCCTTTGAATAAAGAGTAGAAATAAGCGACTAACGAGGCCCAATTGAGAGTAATCGGCAAAAGTAATGGTTTCAATAAGTTTTCTTCCCCTTGTATTATTCGGAGGCGCTTTTTTATATATATATATAAAAGGAATCAGTTTCGTCTGCATTGAGATGTTTTCCCGATTCCCCAACTATATTTTTAAGGCACCGATGCTCCGATTAGTTATAAATATAGTATTGAATATTATTAATAGTAAGATACCTTAACCCTTTAAAAGGGCCATTTTTTTCTAGTCATATTATGTTAAAGTATTTTTAGGCTTGAAATTAGAATAAGAAAAGGAATTCATTTAGCTTATTAGATAAATTTAATTTGATTAATTAATTTGGTTAGTTAATAATTGACAAATCAAGACACATCATTTTGTCTGAGATAAAGAACTGAAGCATCTAAGTTTCTGCCTTACTAAAAAAATTTGTCAGAACTTATGCCAACCTACATAATTTCATATAAAGATAGATAAATTTGGTGGGAAGTATACTTCCCACGGCCCTAGAAAGGGTTAAAAGTGCTCATAAAGTCTCGACATTAAAGCAGTCAGTTACGGTTCAAACTATCGAGAAAGGTTAGGTGGTGTATTATTACCCTCAAAATGAATTTTAAAAGACAGTATTTTAATTTCATGAAGTTCTGTGATGAGCAGAAATATGTAATATATCATTTATTGGGGATTAGGTAGGTCCCTCTCAACTTGAATCGTGCTCTAGACTTTACTTGTGATTTGCAGAAATCCTGTTTCTTGAAAGAATATCTTCTTCACAATATAAATATTTTACAAAGAATTACTATAATTTAGAAGACAAAACAGGTAAAATTTCTTCCTTTATTATTTAAAAAAATGAAAGAAATGTAATAATAATAACAAAAAAGAGTATATTTTAAGG
Source organism: Argiope aurantia (assembly GCA_026543865.1). Classification (NCBI taxonomy): domain Eukaryota; kingdom Metazoa; phylum Arthropoda; class Arachnida; order Araneae; family Araneidae; genus Argiope; species Argiope aurantia. The sequence goes on from JAPMOR010111524.1 coordinate 2,549,732, forward strand.
AACTACTGCTATTTCAAGTTGACATTAATAAAAAATTTTTTTCAAAAATACGTGACGTCACAGATACAGAAGAATCGTGATTCAACTCATAATTTCACATCTAACAGTGCGTTGTTTTTACAGAATTCTATGAAATGATGTTCTTTTTCTTTCAACAAAAGGCAGCATAATGGATACCATAATTACATTGAAGTATTTGGCAAATTTTACTGACTTTGAATCTGTTCCATCAATATGAATCATTTTTATTCCTAATTATAAAAATCGTCTTAGTATACATATAAAAAAAATTTTAATGAACTTCATTACTGTTTTTGAGAATTACTAAATAATCTTTCAAATTATTATTTTAATGAATAAATTTAATTTAAATTAATTTAAAACATAGATGAGTTATATGTTTTCTGATGTGAGAATTTTCTATAGGATCTATTTTTGATAAATATTTTAAGGATTAGAAAAATAAACAGTTGTTTACATTTGTATAGCAAAACGAGTGTGCGTAATTCTGTGGAGTAAAAATGGCGTTCTAAAATATTACAAATTAAAATAATAAGTTCATTTTTTTTCTTTTTTTTTTGCGTGAAAAAAAATAATTTTATCAATAAGTTGGAAAGATGTCGAAATATGGAAAAACATTCATTCAGTGGAATTATAAAATTCCGACATAAATACATTTTTTTAAACCAAGCGAGGATTTGGAAATCTTAATTGTTCCAGCAAATAATGAAATTAATGATGGTCATGATGAAAATGATAAAATTATGGATAAAACAATTTTGTATTAGAAAATGTTAAGAATCAGCATAAATTTTAATAGAAATTCATTTAGAAAGCAAAAAATAATTCTTCTTGAATTAATTTCGAACATTTAAATTAATAAACAATGCAAATGCATAAGACAATTCTTTTAAATTATGCATTTGGCTAGCGTATGATTAAAAAATCCAGAATTAATTTTCCAGAATCTTCTTCAAACATTCGAAAATAAAAGTAATAAAATTAGAAGAACCTCAAACCATATCTAAATATTCATAACAAGCAATCACTTTCCCAGAAGAATGCATAAAACATGAAATCTAAAAACCATTATCGATCTTTTTGCAAATCGTTCCCTGCGGCTTCGTTATTAAATTGTCCAAATGATTACATAGAACAAGTGTTAACAGGGGTATCACAATTCTATATTTACAACAAACTCGTATAAATATCCTAGATAAATCTGTATGTAATATATTCAAAATTCAACCTTTAAGTATATATGATTTTATATTTTAACTATTATAAATTAAAATATGGATAGAATTATGTTCTTGCTCGGAATTTGAAAATAAAATTATCATCTACAAAAATAAATAAATAATTTTATTTTTTTTACATGGAAGCCAGGTGATTTAAGGAAATTATAAACGAAAATTACATCTATTAAACGATAATTTACATCTAATAAATCAAATATTTGTTTGTGCAGACATAAAAACAAAATTCCTGAAAAAAATTAAATACTTTTTTTTTGTATATAAAAGAAAACTGCATTCTTCATGCAAACGATTTTCTGTTGCTTGGTGAATATAAATTCTAACGTCATTATCTTATCCTTATATTCTTAAAAAATTCGAATTGTTTGTATACTTTAAAATGAATAAAAAAGTGCAGATAAGCAGAATTTTTTTGAATGGATATTTAAACTATAATCAATTAGATTAGATAAATTTTATGATTCGAGTTATCAGCTCTTCTAGAGGAAACTTATCTAATAAAGTTTCATTATTAATTAAATATTAAGGCTATAAATGCTTCCCGGCAAACAATAAAAGTAATTTCTTTTTTGTAACTTCTTATGGAATTCTACAAATAATCACGATACCAGTGAATACTGGAATACGTATTTCTATGTGCTTCAGGTGTGTAAAAAGAACTCCATCAAGTTAAGCAAGTTTATTGTTGTAAATACGTTTTATAGTACTGAAAATCAATTAATATTAATAAAAAAATAGATAAAGAAAGAAAATTTAGAACGAGCGTCAGTTTTCACACACTTTCAAATATTACATAAAAAGCTACAGTCACGTTTCTTATTTCAATTACCTATTCTAGGAGAGTTCTTGATGAGCTGTGAAACAGTATACCTGCTGGCAGAAAAGATTACATATCCTTTTCCCTAAGTCTTTTCAAAGAACAAATAATGAAGAATGAAAACAATAAACAAACTTAGGAATTAAAAACTGAATGTTATTTGCTAAAAAAAAAAAAAATCAATTGATGAAACTTGGAATTTTTTTTAGTGTCGATATGATTTTATATTTTAAAATACTACCTTTTAAAACAAGAACTAAATTTTTTTTCTTCTATGTAATTTGAAAACAGTTTTAACCTTTGCGCCAGTAATGCTAATGTAATATTCTGTGCATTTGATTATTTGTTTAATAAATATTAATACTATCAATAAGAACCTGCATTTTCCTATAATAAGTGTCTGCATTTCCGAAACTTTATAATTACAGATTTCTTGAACGATATTACCATAAATGCAAAATTTCGAATACCTAATGCACATTTATTATGGAATGGTTTAAAGAGCATTCCAGCAGAGCCATGATGACCACATAATTATACTTATCCTTTCATTGCACTCGACTAATTGTCTTTGCTTAAAATGGATATTCATCAGAATGATAAACTAGCAAATTTAACTTCAACGTGCCAGCCCTCTAGAAGGTTGGATTAAAAATGAATGAAATGCTTTGAAATTTACGTCAGGTTTGTGGCAACACAAAGAAAAAAAAAACAACGCAAGAGAGGAAGAAATGAAAAGTTCTTTGCTATCCGAAGCGACATATTTAAGACTTGGTGTTGAAGCATTCTTACTCTTAAGCCTATTCAAAAAGGCAAGAGATATCTTTCCGCAGAAGAGGTGTATATTTTACCATCATCAGCATACTTATCCACGCGCTCTGGGCTTGGCCGGTACATCTTTTTATCATTTTAAGGTCTGTAAAATGCAAATGACTACCGCGAAGAAAGGGAACTTTGTTCTTGTTTTGCATCCAAAAGAGCCTGGAAGATTTTTACGGGGCTCTCTTACCGGATGGTGGTTGCTCAACAAAGCGTTCTCTGTTAGGTACGTCGTAAAACTTTCTTTATTAAAAACGTAAACGTAGACAAGAGAAAGCAGTCTTTTCCTTTTTTTTTTTTTTTTTGCTTAGATGGTTTTTGGGGTCTTAAACCTGAAACTTTGATGTTGGACATTCACACAAGCTGAGTGATTATATTGCTCCAATAAAATACACCACAGACTTCGAGATATCGTCAACGGAGTAGTTGGAAGTTATTATGGATACTCTGCTTTAAAGTCAATTCTATTCATACTGCATTTAGCTTTTATATGTTTTTAGAATTACAGATAGGTTATTGCTTCACCTTATTCCCTTCCGGAATGTAGTTTTCACATTTCTTTCTAATGTAGCGGTGTGGCTGACTGAAAATTCAGTTAGGGACGCAATTCAAATAGTAAAGAAGCCAAGTACACTTACAAATGAATTTAATTACACACAAATATTACATAGAATAATTATAACAACAAAATTAATTAAAAATGAAAAAAAAAAGAATTTACTCAGGGAAAGGTGGAAAAGTCAAGAGTTGTTCTCAATATATTGACTATCGTTGTCCATTACAATGATATTGCAAATGTGAGACGACGTTTTCTAGCGTTTGGTTACAATAACAATAACATGCTCCAAATATAAGACGTTTTCCGTCTTTTGGTTAAAATAACAATAAGATGCTCCAAATAGAAAAAAGCATTTAGTTACAATGAGATGCTCCAAATAATAAAAAAAGTTAGGTAAACTTACAAATGAATTTAATTACACACAAATACTGCATAAAATAATTACAGCACAATAAAACGTATTAAAAAAAAAGGAATCGACTTGGAGAAAGGTGGAAGCGTTATTTGCGCCCATCGAAAAACCGAACTAAAGATTGGTTTGGTTTGGTTATATTAACGTCCCGTTTGAAGCATCACTAGGGCTATTTTGGGACGGACCTCGTAATTTTGAACCACGGTCAGATGACGAGGACGACGCCTGAGCTGGCACCCCCCTCTCCACACCACACCAGCGAGAGGACGTTTGGTCATGACGGATTTAACGTGCAACAGGCCCCCTTACACGACGGTTCTTCGGTGGAATCGGGCCTCGAACCTGAAACCCTCCTGTTCCGAAGCCGAGATCTTACCACCAGGCCACCGCGGCCCTCCCGAACTAAGGATTGAGTTGCTCTCAGTATATTGGCTGGTGTTGTGTAAAAAAAAAAGACTCTGGAGATGTTGGAGGTTGTTTTCCAGCATTTGGTTAAAATAACAATTAGACGCAGTGAATTCTTGCCAAATGCAGGGATTACTTCATTATGAGCAAGGTAAATCTGTATTCAGCAAATTTAAGTTTATATGGAAAAAATGTATTTGGTAAAATTGAAATTTAAAAAAAAAATGTAAACAAAAATATTTTATAATTAAAAGGAAAAATTGTAAGTTTTTTTTTTACTACTTAAAAAGTGATAGATAGATAATACAATCATTTTTTTAAATGCTGCTAATTTATTGCTGATAAGATAACTAAAACATTTGTGCATGCGTTTTAAGGTAAGGATCACTGAGTGTTTTTATTGGCTGTGTTTAAATGTCCTTTTCTTTCTTCATTTAGGAGAATTTACATTATGAAATGAAATAATACTTTTTTTAATCAATTTGTTAGACTTCTAAATTAAAAATGCTTTATTTTCTTGTTTATTATTTCTACTATCAATGCCAATTCTAAACTAGATTTTTCTTCCATACCTTAAATGTCATCTCCACCAAATGTTTTTGCAATTTATATTAATTCTTGAATTTTACTTTAAAAATGGCAACACGGTTCAAGTTTTGCAGTGTAAAATGTATGAATGAAATTTTAATGATAATTATTTCCAATTAATTTACCCAAGTTAAATGGAAATAATTATGATAACGCATATATACAAAATCGTACCTTGTAAATCAGTGCTGTACAAAGTCTTAATCCGTTTAGGCGAATTAAATGCATGAGAAAAATACAGAGCTTTATGTTATTTACGCAATCAGGATTCTCTTTTATTAATTGCTATGCAGACATTGTTATACAGATTTGAATGAATAACTCACGAAGATTAAGATTAAAATTCGATATAATTTTTACAGACATGTCTAATCTAAATGATAATTTTTCTAATGATTAAATGATTTTAATTTTTTTTATTTGGTAAAATAGATGTTTAAAGTTATAAGGAGGTAAATAATATATGTTTAATTTTCTTTTCATTCCCAGAATTAATTATTGTAAATTCAAAACAATTTGTAGTTAAAGGAAATCATTTTATATTACTAATTGTCAACTTCTTGTTTTGGATACTGTAATATATATAATTACATAATTTTTAACAACATTAAATTAAAGAATTAACGTTATTAAAATGCAAGAAGATTTTAGAATAATCTTGTAATTTTATTTTACCTTGAATACAAGAATAAAATTTTAAATATTTCTTTAATCATATATGAAATATTTATGCAAAGAAAGAATTTTAGCTTTTAAATATTTGCACAAATAAAAAGTATTAAAGAATATTAGCACAAGTTAGAGTATTAAATATTTGCATAAATACCACATAAATAAAAAGAATGTTTTTAAATAATAAAAAAATGGCCTTCCTTGTACTAGCAAAACGCAAACAATTTATTTTTTAAATATTAAAACTGTCATAAAAATTTATTGTCTTTTGATAACCATAAAACCAATTGTTAATTGATTATTTAACTAATGAAAGCAATTTTAAAAAGAGTATAATCAGCAAAATGGTCTACGATAAAGTATTTCGTTTTGAAACATTTCAGATGCATAACAAAGAGGTACCTAGGGAAAAAGCATTATCATCTCGCCTGTTTTTTATTTGGGTTTTAAAAAGGAAAACAAATACTTTTCAAAAACTCCAATATTCCTACGTAAGACTAGTGCATGAAAGAAGAAATAAATATAAACATCCTCCAATCCCGCCTTCGCTAAGCCATTGAAAAATCCTGCAAAGTTGAAACAAATTTATACAATAACCGGGTATTGGAGTATTATTTATTCACTGTTCATAAAAAAATGATTGTCCAATTTGTTTTCTGTAGTCACAAAAAAAAAAAAAAAAAAACGAATACACAAATCAACATTTTTATCTTAAATTCATTTTATTATTTAACTGTCTTTTAGCAAATAAAAAAGGAAGAGCTATTTGATTTATTTTATCTTCCTTGATTCATCAAGTAAACACTTCTGCTCAACAACAACAACAAAAAAAACACTAATTCCAGTCCAACACAGTTACATTATAAGTCATCCAACACACCCATTTTTATATACGACCCCCAGCAACTACTGTCATCGTAACCCATAAATTCTGGAAAGGAGTGGTACAGCTCTCTACAACAAAGGGACGAAATATGAATGCCAAAGAAAGGGGGGGGGGATGATTCCAAATTGCAGACAATTTGGTTAAGTGATTCAGGAACGGTATCCATTTCAGACACAACCTTCGATGGCAGTAAAACTTCTTAGAAGAAGATCTTTGGGATGGTATATCGCAGTGATCAAAGGTCAAAAGACGGTTAAAGGTTGAGCTTGCTCTATAAATTTCCCCGCTTGCAGTAAAAATGTCTATACGTCATTAAGGAGTTCATGAAAACACCTGTTGCATGGAAACGAGTGACTGGAAAGATGTACTGCAAGAAGATTGCTGTTGCACGCTATTTCGATGAAGCATTGAATATAGGACTATTATTTATTCATTGTTGGTTTAGAGTTTCAAAACATTCATTTATCAAACCAGACTATGAAGAAACATTTTTTATTCATTTCGAACTGAGTCAGCACATGCATACGTGACAGAATAAGAATGATGGGGTAGCATTTCGAATGAAGGTGCAGGTAACTTTAATACTACAGCATTTTTATTTTCCAATAAATAATATTCTGTGCAATTCCAAGTTACATGAAAGAAAAATCTAATACAAAAAGAGTTGTGTTGCCAGAAATTAAATTAAAAAAGTATTGTAGAATTATTTAAAACAATTGTATCTATTACTAGTGGCTATAACTTGTAAACAACCATACGGCTTCGTATTCTTGTAAACAACAATACGAAGATAAATTTTAAAAAGAATAAAAAAAAACTTTGTACGTAAGTTTTGTTTTGTACGTAATAATTGTCTTATGTAACCTTTCTTTTGGTCACAAGGGCAATATTTACTTTGCTGTTCATAAGGTGAGGCGTTTTCTATGTTCACAGTAGTACAAGATATTGTACAATATCTACACGTTTTAATTGGATTTTCTGAATATCATGAAGATACCGTAATAATATTATTGAAAATTGTGTTTAAGTAGGAATACATATTCAATTCGTTCATTGCTGCACGAAAAAGAGATGTCAGGACTGAATAAAAGACGCATCCCAATCAAATGGATATAAGAAAACAATTGAGAAGATTTAGATAGCAGAAAATGTGTTTGGCTATGGAAAATGAGCAGATCTTTCATATGTCTACTTAACGTGCATCAATGGTAGTAAAGTTGTAACATACACAGTGCTTGCGTGAAATGGATAACTGCAGTGTCATGGTCCCCGTGACCAAAAATAAAAATACGTGCAATTACTACGTAAGAAAAATTTATTAAAATGTCCTTCTGAACCATATTGAAATTTTATTTCCTATCGTTGGCTACCAAGAAAGTTAGAGCAATTTGTGACTGTCGCAGGTATTTGGAATAATTCTCTATGCTAACTTACTAAAAACTCATGTGTCCTGCCCGTTTAAAATTTTTCTTTTGTGTGTTCTTACAGAATTTAGGTGACAGCTCGTTTGTATTCTTATTCGTGTGTGTGTGTGTGTTTTAGTCTTCGTATATTGTGTTTGTGTGTTAAACATTTTTCATATGCCACCCATTAGCCAGATTTGTTAGTAAAATGTCGTCTTTTTGAATGCTTGCAAAATAAGTGTGTGTGTATCATCTCAATTTTGAAATAAATAAAAGATTGCGCTTTATGATTCAGTGTGTTTATTAAAGCAACTAATAAAAAATGCGATGCATTAATATACGCTCTTAACAGTAAGATAAGTATGATATTGGGTTGTTCGGAAAGTAATTTCGTTTTTTCCCGACAGAGGATTTAATTGTATTTTTTTGCCCCCAACTTCACATTTAAGCCGTATAATTTTTATATGCTTTGAGAGCTCATATAGCAAGGCTTGTGTGTGAAAAATTCCAATTAATTCTAAGCAGTAGTTTTTGGTTGGTGCCGTTTTAAATATGGAGAGTGATAAGCAGTATTTTCGACATATCTTACTGTTTTACTACAGAAAGGGTAAAAATGCTGTTCAAGCCAGAAAGAAATTGACCGATGTGTATGGAGAAGGTGTGTTGACAGTACGCCATTGCCAGAACTGGTTCGCTAAATTCTTTAGACGGTAAAACCTTCACCTCAAATGAGGAGGTCAAAAACCACCTCGATTAGTTTTGTGGCAGCAAAGACCAAAAGACCACTCTAGTGATCACATGTTCTGCATGCTTCGATCCATGCTCTTATATGTATATCTTAAAATTACTCTAAACTTATATATGTAAATTATCTGTGTATTATGTAACTTTTAAATAAAGAACTGTTACACTAATTCGGACTTTTTGATGAACCCCTTAAGGAAGTTCACAAGGTTGCTTTATTTTATATTTTCAATTTAATATTAAAGAAGTGAAAAAGTTAAAAACGAAAGAAATTCGGTTTCCTGACAAAAAAAAGGGGGAGGGGGGATAATGATCTATTCTTGAGGAGTTTTACAAAAAAGAAAGTTTCTATTTTTCCTTAAATCCCTTTCCATAATTAAAAAAAAAAGCAAAGGATTTTACACGGAACGAAAATTAAAATTTAATGGTGTACAATGACAGGAACGCCAACATTAGACAAACATTTCTACTGAAATACATCATTAAACAAAATCACGTCGGAATATTCAACTTAAATTTTGACAAACATAAAACTGAAAACGTTTATAAAAACAACAGCTTAAAATATCGTGTGAAAGCCGAGGAAAATTATAAAGTTGAAAACAAAGGCTTTGTTGTCGGTATCAACAGATTTTCCCAGAAGACAAAGGATTCTTCGTGTGACTAAAATCTCAAATAATTACTCTGAATCAAACTATTAAGAAAATGGTATGCTTAGTCACGTGTTCAAAACCAACTATTTTCACTGGCAAACTCTCCAGAAATAATTTCAACCAGTACACTCTCGTCGCACGCTATTCATCAGTGGCAAGAAGAACAGCAAAACATAGACATTAGCTATTCTTCAGGAGAGAGCAACTCGGCACAACACCTTTTGTTTCACACCTTAGCGTGGGAAAGACAGCAACCATTAAGATTAAAAATAGTATTAAAATATCAAAATGGGCGGGATCAGATTTCCACCCATGTAAAATGAATGCTGCAGCAATGAGAAAAAAAAATGAGACAATGTAAAGACAAAGGGATACAAGTTATTTTCGCACGTAGTGCTAAAAGCGTTCAAAAACGGAAGGTCACTTTATGCTCGACACGATTGCTTATCTACATGACGTCACTTACAAGCTTCTGATTGAATGCGTTATAAAGTAATAAGCACCGCCCATTTATCTCAAGATGACATTTTATTGGTCAGATGCCTTTAAAGTGGGATTTACAATTTCGCCATTTTTATAGCTTTGCTTTGTTCTGCGTTTAAGGTTCGTGATTGTTCCTCAAGAATACTTTCTGTTGTTGCCAGTTATTATCAGTGTTATTATTGTTATTATTCTTTTCATTACGTACGACTTGTAGGTGCGTGTCTTGTGAAGGTGAAGTAATGATGAGTTTTTGAGATAGTGCAGCAATTTTGCGGCAAGGTAATTTTGGTTTTAGAAGGACACGAAATGTATGTAATATAACTATTTTTTTATGTATATTTTACTTCTGACAGTAATTTGAAACGGCTTTTAAACTAAGCTGATTTCCATTGTGTAATTCAGGGAGGGTTTTTCGTCATGTTTTTAGCTACTGTTCGTGCAGTTTTAAATGAATTAAGTATCATTTAAGTATCATGTTTTTACTGACCTTGGTTGATAAAATCGGTGAGGGTTTGTTACACTTGTGGTTATTTTAAAGAACTATTCAAGAATGTTCTAGAATGGGGGAAAAACTTATTCTAGTCGAAGAGGATAAGAATGAATCCTGATTCATTCCTTGAATTCTTATCTATATAAATTCAAATAAATAAGAAATGGCAAACTGGTAACGGAATTGTAATTGGGAAAAACACTTTACGAAATAGATGGAAACCTGCATAGTTGTAACAAACTTTTCATGCTATTAAAATATTTTTTTTTTTTTTGTAAATTTTCTGTTAATCGGTCTTTAATAATTATTAAACACAAATGCAAATGTTTGAACTAAATTATTATATGCAGAGGATACATGTGCATTTAAAATCTTAAAAAATGACAAATAAAAGAAATGTTATACAAAATAGGCAAAAAATTTTTTGAATAACTAAGAATTCATCACTTGTTTCTAAAATAATCGACTTCATAATTTTTTTTAACATTTGGGAAATTTATTTAGCTTTCTTACATTTGAGTCTTTATATATTTTTTACTTTGAGTTAATAAATTTTGAGTCTTTATATTTTTTTTGCATCAATTTTTATTTAAATAAAAGGAAATGATTTTCTGCTAAAATACCTAATATATATTTATTTTCTCTTAATCGGTCTTCTAAAAATTATAGTAAGCGCAAATGCAAATGCTTGAATTAAATTATTATACGTATAGGTTATATGTGCGTTTAAAAGAAAAAAATGATTAAAAGAACTATTATACCTAGTGAACCAATTAATTTGTATAATTCTAAAAATTCATGACGTTTTTTCTAAAATAATCCATTATATAAGTGTTTTAAACATTTGTGAAAATTGTTAAAAGGGTTTCTTACATTTGAGTCCTTATATATTTTTTATTTTGAGTTGATTCATTTTGAGTCTTTATATTTGTTTTCGTATCAATTTTCATTTAAATAAACGGAAATGATTTTAAATATCAATACTTCAAATCTACTAAAATGCCTAATATAAAATTTCAATTCTTATGTCAGCAAGTTCGAAAGTATGTAATCATTTTTAAATTAGAAATCAGACGCAGTAACTGAGAAAGAGAGAAGAAAGTAATGGTTGAGAAACGCCTCGTTTTGAATCTTTTTTTCTATACAAATCACTCTTTCCATGTTTAAAGCTGTCAGAAGCGTTCACCCGCATTTCTTTTAAATTGAATCAAATCCTGTCTGGGTTTATAAGTCCCGTCTAAACGATATTGGAAACTGAAACGTGTTGACGGGTTCCAAGAAGAAAAGGAAACTTAGTATCGCCCATCCCCATTCCCTTTTTTCAACTCCTTCGCCGCCTCTTCAGTTCACTTCCCTCCCCTCTCAGAAAAGTTATCGGTTAAAACATATATACAAAATATTTGAATAATGAAAGTGTAAGGCAGCAAAAAACAACAAAAAAAAACCTGGAAAATCATTTTCGAAAAGCGAAACGACTCCGTGTCAAATTCCTCATTTATCATATTTTCTTCGCAAGAAACGTGGCGGCGGCGGCGGCAAGGGTAAGAAAAAGAGGGGAAAAAATCTGGGAAACTGAGAAAAAAATGGTAATAAATTCATAGCCTATAACGTCATTTATCATCACGCCATCATAGAAAACCGGAGAAAAAAGGAAAAAGGAAGAGAATAATAATAATAAAAAATCCAGATTTTTTTTTTCAGGAATTAAAAAGAAAAATACAGAGAGAGAGAGAGAAATAATATGAGGGACAGGCATGAAAAAAAATGGCGAGAGCCTTCGAATAGAAAGCGATCAAAATAGGAATATACGATCGACCTAAATCTCGGCTTTAATTTCGGCTCCTTTTTAGTTCGAGCTCCAGATCAGCGCTGTGATTAGGTCCCCCCCCCTTCCCCCTCAAAAAAAGTGAAGAAGTGGTTGAAATGAAAGGAATGAAAAAGCCATAACTGATCCATTTATTTGCGTAAAGCGAGTGAAAAACATATTTGCATTTTTTTTTTTTTTTTTTTTTTTTTTTGCCTTTCTCACAGAAAAACAGATAAAATGATTTTCAAAAGAATGAAATGAGTATTCTTGTAATAACAGTTTAACTATCTAGTGCCTATAATTAGATGAAGGTTACATTTAATTATAAGCACTATTTGATGTGTTACTATTAATACCATAATTTTATAGATAATAAATAATTAAAGAAAATAAGCAATAATAAATATTAATAAACAAGAGCAGCTTCAGCCAAATATAAATTGACGGAAAAGTTGCGATTTATTTTCATAGAATTAAAACCAAGGGATAAAGCCAAGAATTTTATCAGATTATCATGTGCTATCATCTGTCATTATTTGTATAAACAATAAAGATGAATGTGTGTGTGTGTGTCTTGGTTTTTACAGGTCTTTTGACCTACAATTACCAGATTTGGTACATGCATTCTCTGAAAGGAAGAAATGTGCATTTCGGAGAGATTTTTGAAATTTTAATTAATTAAATATTAAGTGAATTTATTGAAACCACTTTTGAAAGTTTTTTTTTTTTTTTGCATAAAAATGAATTTTAATAAAAACTTTAAAGACACATGTTTTGGGAATTAATAAAACTACAAAGCTATCATTTATTCTTTCAACTTAACATTTTATTTATACATTTTAGATATTTTTCTTGTTTAGTTAAATCTGTATAAGAAACAAAGGTTAATAATAATAAAGTTAGCAAAGGTTAATAAAAAAAAAGAATGCAATTATGTATGGTTCAGAGGCTATGCGCTCTGGCAAAGATCATTATTTTTACTGCTGAAAGTAATGGTTTTCACGTTGCAATTTGAAGGCAAAAATTATATTGTGCGTGGTTTAGGACACCTGCCTCTTCAAAGAAAAAGAATGCAGAAAAATGCAAACTTCTAACCGTATGGAAGACGGACAGATGTTAAACAGTGAATAAGAATTACAAGCAAACGATTTCTTGTTAACCAATTAGAATCATCATTTGGAACACGAATTTAGCAAATGTTGATTCTGGGTGTACATTCCCGCCGTTCACTAATGTTATAAGATTAAAGATTTATTGCGACTATATTTAAGCCCTAATACGCAAAAGGGTTTTTCCCCCCTTCAAAAACAAATAAAATAAAAAAGAAAGAAAAAAAAATGCAAACTACTTATCTTCATAATTTGGAATAAACTATCGGACTTTTAAAAAAAATATTTGTTGTGAATGTGAGTTACAGCTGATTTGTGATGTCAACACATTTCAAAATTATAAGGAAAAAATAAAAAAATTTTACCAATAAAAAAAGATTAAAAGCAATACAAGCAAAAATGGTTTTTTAACTTATGCGAATTATTTGGAAAAAAAAAATAGTAAAATAAATCATGATTTTGAGAGTACCATTTCAATGGAACAACTCGTAATTGATATTATAATACTCTCAATCAGTTATCTGTTTTTAATGAGTATACTCGTCATAGGAAAGGCGCAATCTTTTACGTTATTACGAGTTTATTCGTCAGGAGTAATAAGTAGCGACAATGTGCAGTTTAAATTACCATCTTAGGAAAAACTCAAACATATTTGTAAATTTCAAGATAATTAAAAAATTTCGAGATTAGGTCAAAGGAACGATTAAAAGATTATTATGCTTTGTACCATGCTTTGCTCAATACCATTATCTAACAGCAAATTAAAATAATAAATAAATTATTTAAAATTATTAAAAAATTTCTTTTTGTTCATATACAGAAAATATATGTTGGTTTAAGTAAATAAAGGAATGTGATTACTGAAATAAAACAAAATAAAAGTCATTTCATTACAACATAACTTCATATTACACATATTCTGTGTTTGACGAGTATAGACGTCAGGGCTAAATGTTTGCGACACAATTTAGATACGCATTTTCCAAAGAGGTTAAAACAGTTAAGTGGTTAATTATAATGGATAAATTAATTAGTTAAGTTAAAGGCAAAACTTAAAAATGATAGCATTTATGTTTTGAAAAATATCAAAAATCTTTTATATTTTTGTTATCATCAAAAATATAAAAAATATCAGATGTAAAATGTTGTATGCCCGATTTCACCACATTCTAACATTTATTTTTGAATATTATAACGTATCTCAAAGCTATGAAGTGAATGTTAAATTGTAATGAATGATTAATGATTTCTGTCATGAAATGCGATGATCGGAAGGTTATTTTGATAGCATTTTATTTTTATGAATTATAAGAGTCAGACTTTACCTAAGAAAATATTCATGGATCTTCAAATAATACAACACAAATACTCATTAATGAAGACTAGTAAAGACTCCATTTTAATAAATGTCTGATGATTTACCATGAGATTCAAGAATCGTGTATTCTAAAACAAATACAACTTTTAATATCTCTATGAATTTTACAGCTATACAATATAACAGGAATTTTATCTAACATTGCAAGAGTGAAGTTTTCTAGAACGATTTAAACTATATTCTCAATTTTAAAACCATAGAATATAATTTACTTTGGATTTTATTATGTGAAGTATTCGCACATGTTCATTTTCTAGGAAAAATTTAAAATATTTTAGACAATTGCTTCAGTACTCGGTCCCTAAACTTCGATTTTACTTTCGCTACAATTTTTTTTATGAAGAATGGCGAAATTGAAATCATTAAAAATATCGCTATTTTTCAAATTTTCTTGATGATAATGGTCAATATTTTGTTCTAAATAATTCAATGAAAGATTCAAGATTCTGCAAGAAACCAGCAGAGTATTCGAATTTTTCACTTTTACTATAGATTCGACTGCACAACATAAACTACATATTATTAGTAATTTAGATTATTCATTCATAACATTGATTCACAGAGTTTCGTTTTTATTCTTCAATTTCACAATCCCCCCCCCCCCCCCATATTTCCAACATCTTAAACACATTGTGTTTAACCAAATTTTAGATCTTTATTTATTTTGATTTTTTTTTCTTTAGACTAATTTATACCACAAGCAATTCAGAGATAACTTTAACTATTAATAACAATCAGAGCGGTGCAACTATGAAGAACTCATGCTGATAAAAACTGAAAAGAAATTATTGACTGAAATGTTTAAAAAATAGAAAATAACGACTGATATGAAACAGTTATTTCTGAACCATCAAAAAATAATTTATTCATTTATTCTGAAATCCTTCGGCATACAGAGATAAAAACTAAAATATTGCTGAAATACAATAATTTTAGGAAAAAGAAGAATGTTTATCAATTTTTTTTCTTTGTACGAATTTATACGTAATTACAATTCAGAGATATTATACAATTCAGAGATAATTTAAATAGTTAATTAGAATCAGACAGGTGTAACTACGAAAAACTCCTGCTGATAAAAACTGAAGTGAAACCATGTTTAAAAATAAAAATCAACAAATGATATGAAACAGTTATTTCTGAATCATAAAAAAATAATTTATTCCTTTATTCTGATATCCTTCGGCTTACTGAGAGAAAAAACTACAATATTTTTGAAATACAATAATTTTAGATAAAAGAAGACAATGTTTACCAAAAAAGAAAAAAGATCTCAATGATGTTACGCCGCACTTAAGAGGTTTCAGAATTCTGGGAAAGCATCGTAAATCGATAATTTAAAACGTTAAAATACATTTCGATGACTTGAACCAAAAGTAGCCGGAAGTCATACTCTTTTTACGAACAACAAACACTAACTTATTGTTCCGGAAAGTTTTTTTTTTTCCAGCCCATCTTTAAACGGGAAAATGTTGTCATTTTAATTCAAAGAAACCTGTAGACTGAAGATGATAGAGGCGCTTTCTAACCTGTTTACGTAGCAGTTTTTGGCCTTTGACTGATGCAAACACTAGGCACACAAAGCCGATTCCGCCGGAATTCTCAAATCAAATCTAACACACACAAACGCACACAAAAGAAGAAAGGAAGCGAACAAGAAGTAAGGAGAGTCGATCTTTTATTTATACAACGCTTTATTTTCTGACGTTTAAATGTTTTATCCCGGCACAGGCAGAAGGAGAGGTTGGATTGTCGAATTCCATTTTACCTTCTGCATGGAAAGAAAACCGTTTCAGCTGCTCAAAAACAAAGACAGAAAGAAAAATAAATAAGCAGAGAACAGAAATAAAGCGGGTTTTTAAACTTTTATATGCGCCGGCTTTCCAGATTATCAAGTTAAAAGGATATGTGTGTGGAGGAAACACACATGACGTCGACTTGCCCACTAAAGTCTTAAATTTGGCGGCACGGTGCAGCGAGAAGAACACAAGAACGGGATGGATTTCTTGTTTTTAATTCTATTTTTCAAACACTTTTTCCCCCTCTCTCTATCTTATTTCGGTAAAATAGTTTAGTCCTTCTAACAGTAAAAAGAACCTTACTTTTATTTCTATCACTACGGGATCTGAAGTGGAAGAAACTTGGGGGACGATTCTCGTGGGAGGAGGACTGGAAATTCTGTCACTCAGTCCTTCCACTTTTTGAAAGCGCAGCAATGAAATGGATTGGAAGGCAGCAATTAGAGAAAGCGTCGAACCAAAAAAATAAAATAAAAGTGCTTTATTTCCTTTTAGAAGGGGTTGTTCTTTTCTATCTTTCTTTTTCTTCTTTATTTCGAATCGTTTTGATTGCTAAGTTTCTTATTTTTCACACATTCACTTGGTGGAAGAAGTTTAAGAGCAGTTATAAAAGATATAGAAGAAACATAAAAAACACAATTCAAAAATAGCTTATACAAAAAGGAAAAAAATAGTGCATTTTTGTTATTGGAAAAAGTGAAATTCTGAGTTATTCCAGACAGTTGAAGTAAAAGGATTCCTAACATGTGTATTTCAAAGAAATATTGACTTTTATAAATTTTATTTAAACTCTATTGCGTTTTAAACCAGCAAGAGTGGTCTTCCAAAAATTTTCTCGCATACTTTGTAATGAACTACTCTTGCCATCGAGCGACTTACAAAGCTTTTTCGCACAATAGTTACAAAATATTAACTTTTGGTGTGAATTCAGCACTTTTATTGAATCCTTCTTGGCGAAGTTATTTGGCGATTAATCCCTGGATGCTTTATTAGTATTCAAAAATCGAATTTGTGTTTTAGACACATTTTTCACAACCTATTGACACAAGACCGCATTTGTAGTCACAAATTCCCGTCCAAATTTGATATATTTAAGTCGTCGCGTTTCTGAATTATCGGGTTTACGTCTATCTGAAAGTGAAGACCGAAAGGCATTCAATCCAATTTCTACATTGAATTTTGAATCGCTAGAGCATTTTGAAACATTAGAAACTGTGTTAAATGTTTAAATAAAAATAAATATTAATTTCAAGTGAAGTGACTGAATTTATTTTAATGATCTAAAAATGTTTCAGAGAAAAATAGTTTTTCCTGGCTAAAAACAAATGATTATATAATCAATAAAACTGAATTCCTTTTAATTACGAAATATTTTTAACCCTCTTAGTCTCCTAAGGATTATTAATTCCAAAAATCGAAAATCAGATTAAAATTCAAGCTTTTAATTCTTACGTGAAAGCCCCTCCCCCCTTATCTTAATTAAAATGTAACTTTTAGAAACGTCTCTGGAGCTTTTTAATTTTTGTTGAATTAATGCATGATTAGGAAATCACTGATGCTGCATTTATAATCAAGATTTTTATATCAGTATCTCGATTTTCCTGCCCATTAATTTATGAAATATTAAATTCACTATTATGCAAATACAATTAGTAATGCAGGGTAATAACACAAAGTATTGAAGACTAATATTGCGCAATGCATATTTAGAGAAATAATTAGGAAATAAAATAGAAAAAGATTTTGCTAAAAATATTTAAATTAAATTAACTTGAAAGTGTACCTTTTAACTTAAGTCCCGTTTCTCAAAATTCATCTTTCTTTAAATTAGCAAGCCAGCTCTGATTTGCATTCTGTTATAACTACTCATTAGTAATTTCGAAAAAAATAATAATCAATGAGTGTGTTTTTTGTTATATAACAAATAGAAATACAAAATACGGTACGTGAATTTTTATTTAGTTTCGTAGCATGAGAATAGCGAATCCCTTGATCATCATTGCTTAATTATCTCAATCTCCAATCTGTCATGTGTAATTACAAACGTCCGCATACAGGTGAAGTAATATTATGACACACAGTTTTTTATTTAATTACTCTGTGAATATGTACACATTTTCTTTTGTTTGTAATGATCCACGAAAGCGCAGCGTCTACTTTTGTAAGCAATTATATTTAAGATGACACCTGTTGTATATCTAATAACTTTAAACAGAAAATTCTGTTGTTGTTGGCACTTGTCATAATGGCACTTTCATAGACAAGCCCACTGACTTTAGAATTTTA
Organism: Argiope aurantia; assembly: GCA_026543865.1. Lineage (NCBI taxonomy): Eukaryota > Metazoa > Arthropoda > Arachnida > Araneae > Araneidae > Argiope > Argiope aurantia. The sequence goes on from JAPMOR010111524.1 coordinate 2,568,301, forward strand.
AGCCAAGGGTGAGTATCTTTTTCTTTAAGTAACGCCATCTAGAACCAAGAGTACGAATTAGGTACACACACGTCACAACCCTTTTTACAGTTAGGACTTCATTCATACATTTCATTTACTCAGCCACAGATCGTAATTTAGACCTGAATCAGAGAACGATCACCGCTGATCCGATACCCCCAGTGGTATTACTCTCGACATGGAGGACTTTGTGACCACGGCAGATTTATACATGCACCAGTCACCACACACACACGGAGAGTCTTCGGCCAGCGAGGTTTGAACGCGCAACCCAAAGGATACGAATCCAACGTCCTAGCAACCAGACTACGGACAATTCTTGTATGTATATAAATTTATTTGTTGTATCTCGGACACGGGCCTAACGATTTGGATGTAATTTTATATATAAATAAGATTTGCTTTTTATGTTTATCTATATAGCTGTCTTTCCTGAAGAAACGCGATTTTACACACACAAAGAAAATTATAAGTAAATATTGACATGTGGCTATATATGAGCTACATAAACGTATCAGAGATGGAATAGTGGTTAGGGCTTCGGATTTCCATGCATTTTTCTCATGCTTGACCCCTCGTTTGCAATTCAATTAGATTTTGTTTATAAGTTTAAACGAGCCATAGGATAGGATTTCATCTACAATCTTGCAAAACCTTTATAGCGAAGTTTTGTCTCCCAGATACCATTAAAGTATGAAATCTGTTACATCATAGAAAAAAATAACCAATTCATGAAATAATTTATCGCGATTTGTCAATTATATTTGATAGAATAATTAACTACTTCCAGAAATAAATGCATAATCTCAGTAATTATTCTATTGAATAAAGTACCTCATAATTTAATTATAACATATTAAAATACAGTAATAATAAAGTGAATGTAATGGAATAGACAGGAACATGACAAAAAAATTATCCCAAATGTAAAGTATTTTATAATTCAAAGGATTTGCACTTTTTTCCAGATTTATTTAGTATCTAGGGAAGTAAACATTTTTTATTCGCATTGTCTGCATCACCCTCCCTTAACCATAGGCAGCTGCCTTGCCAGAAATCCGCCATTGTATATTTCCATTTCTATAGAACTCTAGAAACTAAAATATACATGTATAAATTATCCGCTCATAATGAATATCTATGCGTCTGGTATGTAATAATAATAAAATAAATACGAATTATATAGCTATCGCCGTGCAAATGAATCGGATTCCATATGAAGCGAGGCAAAACAACAACAATCACTCCAATATCGCTTTCGGAACAACATTCCAGATATAAATGGGCGTAGCAAACCGAACCTCGTTATTATAACAGAAAACGAAGGGAAAGAAAAAATATATATTGTCGCGGCATAAGGCACCATGGGAATATTAGCTCCTCTTGCGAAACAGCTACATATCGCACTGTGCACACATATAGCTATAGATAAAGAGATTGGGAGGGGGGGCGGATGAACGAGATGACAAGGGATAGAGGAGGGAGGGGTAAGCAGCAGCAGCTGAAACCGACAGGTCAGAAATTCTGTTTCTTTTTTATATTTCTGCGTGTCTTTTGTCTTCAGTCCTGTTGTGCTTCCTCCTTCGCAGTTGCCTGTTTCAGTGGAATCGGTCAGGCTCAAAATTGGAGGGACGGCCGAGCGGATTTTTCTGGATTTAGACGTCCCTTTCCTTGCCCCTTCTCTCGACCCCCTTCCCCTACACGTCATTTTTTTGCTGTTGTTAGTTGCCGTGTTTTTCGAAGCCTCTCCAGATGAGAAGTGTATGTGTTTTTCTATGTTTTATAGGAAGCGATATACGTTTTCTAGTGGGTGATCTTGATAGGAAATGGGTCCGTCCGTCTGCACGTGGCGTCGCTGCACCCCCTCCCCCTTCTTTTTTTATTCTTTCATTATTGCTTGTTCATGTTCTTGGTGTAGTATATAGTTTTATTTATCTTTTTTAATATTTCTCCCCCCTAGCTTGTTTGTAGGATATAAAAATGTTATTTCTGTCCTTTTCCTTTTTTCTTTCTTTACTCTCTCCTTTTCTGTCTGTATTTTCGTCTTCAGAGATAAAAGCGGCGCTTCAAGGTTTTAGTCGTTGAATCCAAAGGCGTAGACCAAATAATACAGTTCGAAATATTTCATTTCCTTTTTGCGGTAGAGCTTTGAAAAACCTAATGCTTTATAAGAATGGAAGGAAAAAATAATAACACCCTACCTTTATTCATATATTCAAATTTTTCAGTCATAAAAACACGATGTTTAAAATAAAAAGTAATCTTTCTGAGAATGACACCCTGGTTGCTAAATAAATTACGCAGAAATAATCATATAAATTGATCATTATAATTAAAATATAATTTCACATAAACATTAAAGTTAGATTTATACGATAAACCTGGAGATCATCTTCCTAACTACTGTTGTAAAGGTATTTGGCCTTTATTAAAAACAGATTTTTACTTTCTTTTAAATAACCATCAGAAATCTCTAGCGCGGAAAGTCCTAATAACAGTTTCAGTTCTCGGTATTTTAGTTCCTCTCCCACAGACATTTTTTTCAAACTGAAATATTTCATGTTGTTTGTACGGAATTCTATTTTATTTCCACATCTTGATATTGTAGAATTCTTAAATTTTATATAGCCATTTATTTCAGTAACAATTTTTTTAACATATTTTTCAGAATATGATTATAAATTAATAAATAAATTCGGATTACGACGCAATCTGGGAGTAAGGTAGAAAAAAAAGTGACAATCGGAATCAATACCATGATAAACTAAAAAAAAAGCCCCCCCCCCCCCAATAATAAAAAAGAAAAAAAAATTCAACCCCCCTCCCTCTCCACATATACACACTTTTATCATTGTATAAAAATGAGAAAAAGTGTTTACCATATATACGGAGGTTAAAATAAAATATAAAAACAGCCGGAAAAAATTTGCAAAGAATTTAAACTAAAAGTAACATTATATGAAGAAAAAAATTTTAATATTAAAAATAAGATTAAAATTCCAATTTAATGGGAAATTTTTTATTAGCGCCTCAGGCTTTTAGGATTTCGATTCTCAATTCCATATTTTTTTAATCAAAAAACACTTCCCTTTTTCAATATGCTAATCAAAGCATGTGTTTCAAGATACTTTTATTTTTGTTACTTTTATATATAGCCAGATGTTAACGAAATTAACCAGAAATTGTAAGTCATTTAAGCACTGAAAACGTGGGCACATTATTACTCAGCACATTAAAGAAAGAGTATCCAAATACTTCATCAAAGAAACACAAGAAAAGTCATTACTTTCTGAAGTGTTTCAGAAAATTTTCTCGGCTACCGAATGAATGAAAGTCGCCTTCAGGAAACAAAATTATCTTCCTTTTCACAAATGGAAATAATAAAGGAATTCCTTTTCAAGAGGCAAAGAACCGCCCTCCCCGTTACCGAGAGGAAGACTCTCTTTCCTAAACGAGATTCTCATTAGTCATTTCTTCCAGGTATTTATTTGAGTAGCCAATGAAGAAACTTCTTGTTTATTCGCCATTCGTTACCGGGCTACTTGAAGCCGCGCGCTAACGAGCTCTTCATTGCCCAGATCCTAATCAGCTGGATAGATAGATCCTTCGCTTCGGCCTGAGACACAGGATGCAAATATTGGAGAGAGAAAAGGGAGATCTGGTAATTACTTCAAATCCATGAGCAGATGGTTTGTAGAGCGTCTAGGTTTTGGAGATAAATCTGCTTTATTTCAGTTGAGGATGTTATGATAAAGTAGATAAAAATATTTATTGGCGAATTTGAGATATCCCTATTAATAATAAAGTATCCTGAACGTTGGCGCCTCATACACTGACAATTTGACCCAGCATTGCCAAATTTGGCACAGACCTATTTTGGTGGACGACAATTTTTTAACATTAATCTAGATTTTGTAGCATTTCCTCCCCCCCCCCCCGTGATTATCTCCTAAAATACCGTTAGACAATATTGATTTTTTCAATATTTTAAAATTTGTTTTTTAACCAGATTAATTGATATGCCTATATCCTTTAAATGTGGCGCCTTACACACCGCCAATTTGACCAAGAGTTGCCAAATTTCGCACATATTCACTTTGGATAATTGATTTTTTTTTTTTTATATTAGGCTAGATTTTTCTGTTTTTTTTCTGTGATAATTCCTTAAAATATTGTTAAACGAAATTGATTTTTACAACATTTTAAAATTAAAAAGTTTTTTTAATCACATTAATTGATATGCAAATATCATCGAAGTGTTGGCACCTTACACACCGCTAATTTCACCTAGCATTGCCAAATTTGGCTCAGATCTCCTTTGGAGGACGGCAAATTTTTAACATTAAGCTCGATTTTGTAGGTTTTTTTCCCCGTGATGATTCCCTAAAATATTGTTATACAAAATTGATTTTTACAACATTTCAGAATTGAAATTTAAAAAAAAAACCATATTAGATTAATTGATATGCATGCATCCTTATTGGCCCCTTACACACTGTCAATTTGAACTAGTTATCATATTTGGATATGACTGAAGGGTGCAAATTTTTTTACATATTAAGCTAGATTTTGTAGATTTATTCCTGTGATTCTTCTTTAAAATTTTGTTAGACAAAATTGATTTGTTCAACATTTTAAAATCGAAAATTTTATTTTTCAATCATTTTAGATTAATTGATATACATAATGTTGGCGTCTACTACAAAGACAATTTGACCCAGCATTGCCAAATCTGACACAGAACCACTTTTAAGGGTGACATATTTTTTTAACATTAAATTATATTTTATGTTTTTTTTTCCCCGTGATAATTCTCTGAAATATTGTTAGACAAAATTGGTTTTTACAACATTTTAAAATTGAAAAATTTGTTTTTTTAATCATATTACATTAACTGATATCCATCTATTCTCTGAATTTTCGTTTTTTTTTTAAAAAAATTTCTATTTGCATAAATTTCAACAATAGATTTGGTTATTACAGTGAAATTCAAACTGTTTTCTTTTTTCATCAAATATTTAATCACATAATTTTTTGTCTCTCTTCCAAGCTAAAAGAGAAATTATTTAAAATATAAACGTAATTTTCATCTATATCTATACTTATATTAAGCTCAATATGTGTGTGTGTGTGTGTGTGTTGGCGCTCTACAGAAAAGACCATTTGACCTACAGCTACCAAATTTGGTACGTGTATACCTTGGAGGTCGGGAATGTGCATCTGGGGGTCCCTTTTTTGAAATTTTAATATTAATTAAAAATTAACTTTCTCGCCAAAAAAATCTTCATTTCCCCACCGCCAAATGAGTAAGGCTTCAGCATTTTTTTCCCCACGCTAATGAGGCTTAGGTTTAACATTTTGCGGCCGATTATTTCAAACGATTCTGCTTATTTTCTTAATGTTTGATGCATTTAAAATTAAACATTATTAATTATTCGATCTTTCAGATTCATTCTGAAGTACTTTTGAATTAAAATAAAACAGAATAAAGGAAATTAAAAATGTCTAATCTGCATAGCGTTACCCCAACTGGCGTATAAAAATTCACGCATTTGTGTTACCGTAACTGGCGTTGAAAATTCACGCATGCGCATTGTGTTCTGACTGTTTACATCTATTTTCAACGGAAGCGGCTAGATTTAAATTATTTTTATGTTAGTTGTATGCTTTTGTAATTAAATTGTATTTATGTTAGTTTAAGTTCATCGTTTTTTAAGTGATTTTTTAACCTGTTTTCGACCGATTATTTTAAACGATTCTGTTTATATTCTTAGTGTTTGATGCATTAAAAATTAAACATTGTTAATTAATAGACCTGCTCATGATGAATCTGAAAAAAATTTGTTGACAAATTCTTGAGGTATTACATAAATTAAGAAATATATTCTTTAGTGCCCATAAGGTTTAAATACTCAGCGACTCTATTTTCAGTGCTCATATTATATAAAAAAAATGTTTTGTTTCAGTAAAAAATTTCCTTATATTAATTGCAGATTAATTCTTTCCACTTTAATTTAAAGCATAAATTCTGCGGGTGCTAACGGAAAATTAGAGAGATACAGATTACGTTATGACTGAAGGCCTTTATAATATTATGAGATAATTGAAATTTAAAGTTTTAAAATATTTTAATGAAGAAGCTATTAAAGTACGCATTACATAAAATATTTAATTATTAAAATTTTAACGAGCATTAAGATTGGCGAACCGGCTGGTCGCCAAAGGCGGCTAGTTAATAATAAAGAGTGTATTGTATGTATACGTGTGTGTGTGCTTTAGCGCTCTACAGACCAGGCCGTTTGACTTACAGCTATCTATTTTAATACATATGAACTTTGAGGATGAGAATGTCACTTCGGAAGGATTTTTTAAAAAAAATATTTCATCAAATTGTTAACTTCTTGAATTTTGTTTTTTTCCCCTCAAAAACTTCCTGAAATATTACCACATAGAAATAAATTTTACATTGCTTCAAAATACAAATTTAATAATCGGGCAAAATTTTTCTAAATTTTGGCAATTAAAAAACTTTTTTTAGCCTAATTATTAACAATATATTCGATTGTTGCTCTGAAATTCAAACCATTTTCATATTTTCATCAAATATTTAAATGTTTGATTTTTGTTTCTTCTATATAAAACTAAAGACGAAGGATTCTGTTTAATATATGAGTAGTTCACAAAACGAATAAAGAAGCGAAATTACAGTACCGAGAAAGTTAAAGAACAGATGAATCAGACATTTATATTTTTAATAGTGCCGTGATGCCATGAGTCTGGTCTCATTACAAATATTCATAACAATAAAGAGTACCTAAGTAAGGCTATTAAAATATAACGACTTTAATATCAGACAATTTGGTGGAATCATGGAAACGAAGTTAAATCTGAACAATTTATCTGAAATTAAATATAACCAATATCCCAGCCGAATCAGTTGGTTGCCAAAGAATAAGAAAGCAAAGTTACAAACCTCGAAAGATAGAAAATAGACACAGAAATGATTGTGCTTTTAATAGCACTATGTTGTCATGTGACTTAACTCTATTCAGAAGGTTCATATGCACAAACTATAGAATATATGTAAGATATTAAAATAACACCATATTTATTTATTTTATTTATTTAAAGATTAAAAACTTTTTCTTGGGAAACTTATGGTCACTAAGCTTTGCATAGTTATATTAAATTTAATCCATCTCGATCATTTTGAATTTTAATAGTTCATACACATCTAATTTCAAGAAAGTTATTTAGGACGGGTTAAAAAGTGCAAATCCATCAAAATCTGCGTCTTTTCTTCTTTATTTTGCTATTACAATGCTTTCTTTAAGTATACTTTAATTATGAAAAAGGATTAAGAAAAGTATCGTAGTTAATACTGCGCTTAACGTAATAAAGAATGAATAATTTCATCGTTTGTATGCTTTTAGCATAATTAAGAATGAACAATGTTACTCTTAATATCACTTTTTATGTCTTAAAAATAAACAAATTTACTCTTAACGTTACTTTTTTATATCTTAAAGAATGAACGATGTTGCAAGAAGGACATTTATATAATATTTTTATTTATGCAATACACTTCCTATATCTAATTATATAAAACAATTTTCGACGAAAAAAGTAGTCCGAGTTTAACTTTTCGAATTCCCAGAGGTATTCTGCTTAATATTACAGTACTAATTGCATTCAACAAGAACAGTTTGCGAATGAGAGCCTAGAATCATGTAACAATTTTTTCTTAACATTCCTTAAAGTCAATGTGCAAAACACGTTTTAAGATGACTAAATTAAAATATGCGCAGTATATTTTTACCAAGAAGTATACATTATCTAAAGGCAAGGGAGACAAAGTTAAAAAAATATATTGGAAAACACGAACCATTTTCGTTGAACTACGGAAAAACAAATGTTTTCTCTAAAAGAAAGAAAGAAAGAAAAAAAATCTGCTTTCATCAAAAATTCTTTGCGAAATTAAAGAATTCCATCGCAGAGAAAAATAAGACTAATTATTCTAGCAACAAACATGCATGCTTTTTTTGTTGTTGTTCTTTGAGATGGCATTTATTTTGCACCATTGTGTTGTGTGCTTCCATATATTTGCAATTCTGCACAAAATTATCGGAACAATACGTCTCAATTCATTGGATTTAAAAAGGTACGTAACAATTTGTTGTTTTGTTTGCGGCTTAATTATTCCTTAAACGGCATTTCCTTTTACCTCATTAATCATATTTTTGGAACAGCAATTTTTCAAAACGCTATAAAAGTTAACGCTGTAATAAATATGAATATGAAAACAATGTACTTCTTTTCTTTTCTTTTGTTAGGATCCAGGCTTCGCAAATAACAAAAGACGCATCTGTTCGGTAGATTACCTTACTGGATTTTGCCATAAAAAATAAAGTAAATAAACAAAAAACTAGAACCTATTCCATAATGCGAATGTTTTTGTTATCCAAATTTCTTATTTTAAATGCAACATTTTAGAACAATTGAAATGTCACATTCCATGCTTTTTAACGTATAATTGCCAATATAAAAGAAAAGAAAAAAATTAGTACTTTAAATTTACACCGAACAAAAATACGTTCGTAAGATAACTCATTAAATTATCGGTATCCAGTTAGTAATGTGGTAATTAAACATGCATAATATTATTGTCTTGTTATTTTGATGTTTGAAATTATGGTTACAAGTTAATTAAAAATTGAAAAAAAAACCCTTTTTGAAAATAAAATTTTTACTCGAAATTAGAAACGCTATATAATAAAGCTGCAGTTAAAAATAGCGTTAGAAAATGATTTCAAAGAATGAAAAAATAATAAAAATATAAATACATTTTTTTTGTGTGGTTTCTATTGTGAATTAAGTTTTTAAAAAATAAGGTTGAAGAATATCCTTATAGAAGCCTATATTTTGAAATAAAACAAAATTGAATGTTCCTAAAAATGTATCTCTTAAAAAAAATTGTAACACAGGAAAATTCGAATTTTATTAAAATTATATATAAAAAAGAGAATCTTTTTAAAATTAAATGGAACTAAAAGAATTTGTAACATTTTTTAGAGGGGATATTTTTTTTAAATTGGCAATCTGTAATAAAAACAGCATATTTTTAATAAAATAGAAATTTAGTCTGAAATATCGTTGCATGATAATATATCGTCTGCTTCCATATTATTATTTTTTTTTTAAATTATAGCAAGAATAAGGTGCAAAATTTATATTTTATTTCAGCGTGTGCAGTAAACAATAATTAAATATATGAAATGTATTTATTAAAAGTATACTAAAAAATTATACTTTACAAATTTATTGATATTAAAGATAAAACTATATGGAAATAAAACTGATATCACTAGAAAGTTACCATTTTGAATTTTAAAAGTGACAGAAATATTTATGCGTAACAATATGCACTGAAGCTATTGAAGGAAAATTGACCTTTTGATTAATTTTTATTTGAAATTCTAATTAATTTTTTTTAAACCTTTTGTCAACGAAGTATTTATACACCAAATTTGGTAACTGTAGGGCCAATAATCTTATAAACGACAAGTTTTTTTAAAGTTTTGTAATGAGAACCATAGAAATAAATAGTAATGTTATAAGGAGTCAACCTAAATAATATAAAAAAATGAACAGATAACACATGATCAAGAACTGCCTTTTCAATATTATTAACCCTTTGCAGTCGAATGCCTTCTCTCAGGCACCATTAAAGACGGTGCATCATTTTGACATTTTATTTTTTTAATTTTAATTGTTAAAAATACCTACAGAATGTTAAAATGATGTAAATTCTTTTTTCAGGGAAATTTAAAACAGTTGCATGCATTTACTTTTTGGGGTAAAAAACAGATCTACGTATTAAGTGAATTATGGATCATATTATCTTTCCGATTGCAAAGGGTTAAAATGCATGATGTTAAAGCCTTAAATATCTGACAAAAAAAAAAACGCACGTGCACAAAATACCTGTTATTTTATACCTGCTCATTTTGATGCCACTAGCTAAAACAAAGCAAAAACAAACATGAAAGACAAAGTCAATATATCCTTTTTTTAAATTCCTCACCAAATTCTTTTTATTATAAGTTAAATGAAATCCCGAAGTCAATATTTGTTCAATCATGGCATCGGATCCCGCCTCCCACTTGAATGCTGCCGAGTGTTGTTCGAAAAAACCCGAGAAGTAGTTTCACTTAACGTCATCAAGAAGCATGCTTGGCACAGCTGCCTAGCTGAAAATTCCCATAAATCGTACATCAAAAGGTAAGACAAGGTGGCTTCCACACAAATTTAAAGACTAGAGGAAAATAAATAATTAAAAAAAAGTTAGAAGCGAGGTAGTTTTAGAACATAATTACGCAGGAAAGGCTAAAGGAAGGAAATCAGTGTGTGCTTGGTGCCTTGTTTTCTGAGCTGAAAACCCGATTAATTAGATGAAGGCACGGTTTCGAGTAAACACTGTAATTTTTTTTAATCGTTTGCTAGGGGATGGAGAAGGGAAGAATTAATTAGAAATCCGCTCTCTCCCCCTCCCTCAAACGACATCTTGAAGATGGCGTATAGCCGTGATGAAAAGGGTTGAGTACTGAAGCCCCGATAATAGTTAGTTTGGGGTGAAAAATCATCTTTGTTGCAAGCGACGACGTCTTTAAAGGTAAACAGAGGGGCATATAACGGGATTAGGGGCCGCTGATGTGCGCCCCTTTTGTTGAATGCTTTTCAGACTTTAAGTGCTACCGAGATAGATAACTGCATGGAAAATTCATCGCAAAGGTGTGACTTGAATATAAAGAGCCTGTCTCCTTGTGTCTGACAAGTGATGGGAGTTTAATTCGCTTTCACAGGTACAGTGTTTATGTTTTTCGCCGACTAAAGGGTTTTCTGGGCATATATCAAACGGTGGCGGCAGGTCGCAAAGTGATATTTTTTTGGTCCATGTTAATTAGTTTCTGTTTCAAAGTAATTATGTTTGTTCAGCTTGCTTACCTACTTACGTGATCCTAGATGAATGATGGAGTGCACGACTGAAAAATACATGCTTCATAGCTTCGATATTGAGCGAAGACCCTCTACGCTACTTGTTGTTACATTGTTGCTACCTTTCCTGCCATGAAAGTCAAAGCTTAAGTCATTATTGGATAACTGATACCAACTAGATACTCAAGGTGTTCTTTAGTGCCTTGAGTTACTAGCTCTTAAAATTTTGGTATTTTCGTATCAGCTTTGTTGGTTTAAGAGTTTCAAATTTCAATAAATTACGGAATTTTCAAAAATTGATATCAAGGTACATGCAGTATATATATATAAACATGCAACTGGATATTTATGTACATACAACTAGATGCATATAACTATTAGCAACTCGATAATAAGATATTGTATGCCTCTCTTTTGATTTCATTTTGTAAGCTTTTTTCCAATCAGCCTTTTTGTATTTATAATCCATTTGTTTTGTTTTAATCAAGCCAAATTTCAATAAACTTCAGAATTTTCAAAAATTAATATTACGATACCTTTTATGTTTCTTACAGGCATGTAATAAATCATTTTCTAACAGTGTTAAAAAAAGAATTTATTTAAAGTTAACAGCAGTGAAAACGGTAAAGGCTGCTAGCACAGAAACAAGGCTTTTTTTCAGAATTAAACTGCAGTAAATTTTATCATTTTAATTTTATATTTTTCTCTCATTAAGCTTTGGAAACATTTTATAAATATTTAGTCAATGATATCTTATCACTTCCTTGCCATATTAAGAACACTTCCCTATCTCAAATTTAAAGATATAAAAAGCTAAATCATCAGCTTGTCACCTTTCTGCGATTCAGCGCAATTTATCGTTCAAAAGAATCTCATGCCAGAATAATATCCACGTTTTATCTTACTACAATTTGACACTCACACACATGAAACAGAGCTTAAAGTCCAATACTCCTAAGCTGATGTGCGACTGAAAATAATTCACTTTCATTTAAAAATCTGAATCTTATAGATTGTCGAGTTCATACATCGCGCCAAATTATATAATGAATGATCGAGGCTTTTCATCGAAGAGTTCAACGTCAAAACCATTTCATATTCAAAATGGAAATGTATAGGATTCTAGATTTTATCTTTTAGGTAATTCTTTCTTTAAACAGCTTTTATTGTTGGAAATTTAACCAAAATCTAAATAAATCGTTAGGTGGTTAATCAACAGTGAACCGTACCGATCGTATGAAGGAGTACCTTCGTATTCTTCCAGAAAAGAAAAGGAAAGGAAAGGAAAGAACCAATTAATGACAAAGTGATCATTTATCTAGAGAAAACCAACAATTATTTATGAGTTTCGACATTATAAACGATTTCATTTCGAATTCACAACTTCAACTAATATTACATTGTGAGTCTACAGAAAGGATAAAAACCATTGTATAAAACATTGAAACAAAAACAATGATTACTTGTTAGAAATAATTTATCGTCCATAATTGGCAACATTTTAGTGAGGAATTTTATTTTTGTATTTAGAAAACGGTTTTTTCTTGTTTCATTAATTAGGACTATTTTTTTAATTTTATTAAATTTTTTTTTGGTGATAATAGGATAAAATATGCCAGATGTTGGAAAATTTTAGAGGTAATGAAAATTTTAACATTGGTCAAAGAATTAAATTCTTTAAATAGTCGATGCAAGTATTAAATAGCCGGTATTAGTAATTAAATCCTATTTTCTAATAACAGGATTTAATAACTAATATTATTAAATAATTTCTAATATTATTAAATAATTTCTAATATTTATAAATAATTTCATTTTTCCATTTCATAAATATAAATTGATGAATTATTCGTTATTTCATTCAAAAATGTCTAATATATAAATGCAAACATTAAAAATTCCAGGTCTGCTCTTATGGCACCATTTGCAATAGGAAGAATGCAGAACCTAATGGCCCTAATCTCCAAAACTAAAAAAAAAAAAAAAAATCTTTTGGTGCTTAAAACTAAAAATTAAAAAAAAAAAAATCTTTATGTTTCGAAAAGAAACTCCACATATTAAGACTGCATTCTATTACTTTCATTTCAAACCCAATTGAATGATCTTCCCACAAATGTACTACGGCAGCTTAAATTTGATTCAAAGAAAAGGCGAAGACATTCAAGAAATTACAAGTTCAATTGCTCTTGTTTCTGTAAAATCGCACGCATTTAATCTGTAACAAAAATGTCTAAAATCTGAACCTCTTTTAAAAGAGAAACCGATCTACTTTTCAAAGCAATTTTCAAAGAAATGTACAGTAGTAAATAAAAAAACAAGTTCGCTGAGATTACAGCTGACAGAAAGAAACAGAAAATTTAATTTGCCCTTTCACATACGGATTAGAAGCGAACCCTATCCGTTTGCACTAGATTGGCACCCCGGCATGTCTTAACACGTCGAAGCATAGCTCACACCATCCGATTCATAATTACATTTCCCGTCTTCCTCAAAGTGCAGCGCGTTAAACGAAATGGTTTTCTGTGCAGAAACTCCCTAAACCTCCGCATTATTCGCTTCCGATTCCGTGTTGACATTATCCGCACTTTAAACGGTTCCAACATTTCGGCTACAGAGCGCCTTTTGTTGGACGTCATTCGGTAAATGATGCCCGTACTTTAACTTTATGGGATTCGGAGGCAGTTAAATCAGTTTGAGGAAAATCCTCCATCGTAAAGGCTACTTTTCCCGTTTCCAGGAGTTTTGTTTCCCATAAACTTAATGTTACTTTGATCCCTTTCCTGGAACCGACTTACGCTTTTGCCCGGATATCTGGCCGGATGAATATTTTAGCGTATTCTTTTCTTCCTCGGATCCCGAGTTTTTCATTTGTAAGATGTGAAGGACGGGGATTAAAGAACCTGTTGTGAGGTGGAACGATTTCTATTTTTCCGAAATTCGATACCTTAATCTCCCCGCCCACCCTCATCGGATATCTAAATCCATCGCACTTACAGCGAATATCGCCGGAGCTATAAAACTTTATTTTTGCTGTGCCGCCATGAATAATGCGTTTCATTTTGAACCGCCTTTTTTTCTTCTTTATTATTATTTTTTTTCTTCTTCCTCTTTGGAATAACAGAGGAATAAATGTTATATACGAGTCATTGAAAGAACTGGAATTGGATCAGCATTTTTCAATGACTTTTGTTTCGAAATTTCTTTTTACTTTGTCTTAATGAGAGTCTATAGCCAGTTGATTTATTCGTCTGCAAGCCCATTCCATTACATTGCCTCTTCCGCAAACTGCTGCCATGTATTTGGAGCTCTTGGAATACATTTTAAGCCGTGTCTTAAGGTTTCAAGAAGTCATCTTATAGGGTATATCCACTTTAAAATCTCAAGGACTTCCATTTGCAATAAGCAGCTAAAGATTATTGGCGATTGATGTCGAAGATATCGAGATTTCATAATTGAAATAATGGAATTTACGCTACAGTTGAATGAAATCATTATATATCCTTCTAATATTAAGGACAAAGAAACAAAACATTCCTTCACCTTTTCGGACTAAGACTTGTCCTTTCTTCTGACAGCTATTTATCTTGTCTTATTGTTGTCTCTTTTAATTAACAAGAAATTTAATTATCATATAAAGTAGGAAAACAATGTGATAGAGAAGTAAAATATCACTAGAGCACTTAACACGTTGATTGGAAACCAATATGTTGATTAGTAATCGCGAAATAACTCGCGATTTTTCAAATATTTCAACATAATAAAGCTAATTGGGGTATTTTGGAACCAAATTTTAATGCTTTCATGTTATGATTCACTCATTACGGTTCGCATTATGGCATGGAAAAAGTTTCCTGAAACAGGACAAACTGTAAGAGATAAAATTTAGAGCAATGAAGAAAGATTCGTTCATCCCAAAAGTCGAGAATAAATCCTTTCTTTAGTATTTTTTAAAAATTCAGAGCATTTATGTAATTAATCATGCAAAAATGTGTTTTCAACTACACAAACGCCATACATAATGATAGAGGTATATATCTTAGAAATGAATTTCAATTATTCAATCAAACAATATGAAAAAAAAAATGATTTTAAGTATCTAAAAAGGAACACAATCTTTCAGCTTGGTAACGAATCTTTGCTGTTGTAAGTACTTTACAAATCATGCCGAAGTTTTAAGTAAGACATGCGAGATAATGAAATCTCCTTAAACCCATTATTGTAAGCTATAAAATCATTTACAATTCGATTCATGGCTAATCAATTTTCCCCCCTCATCAAAATGTTCTTTTTATCTCAACATGCAATTTAATCTACCAAGTGTCCCATAAACCAGTTCCGATCTCTCCAAAAGGTATGCATCTCTACTGGATACAAGCTAACCATGCCCCAGCCAGGATAGACACATCAAAGCCATTCTTTTACTAATAAAAAGAACTAGGCAAACACCCATACAAGCAATAAAAAGGCTAAAGTCTTGTGACAGATAAGATATCTCGCCCCGACGTCTGCTAACCACAGAGAAAATGAAGTAATAAAAAAATCATTGGATGGACATGTGAGTCGGCGTGGGCCGAGACATCATCCTTCATGATATCTCTTCTAACTATCGCTCTTCGGCTGTGGATTTGGGGACTTTTTCCTGCGGCTGTAGGAGGAAGTTGACGTTTCGACTTGACTGAAGCGGTTTGTCACATTTGAAGCTCCCCGGGATCTATTTTCTTTGCACAGCCCCGATCCGACCCGACTTTTTTTTCCGACACATCATACGTCGTCTCCTGATGATAGAGCCTTGGCTGTGACTTTTTCTTTCGCGTCGGTCTGCCTTTACCAAGCAGGTCTAGGAGTTGACTGAAATGAGGAACCACATTGGCAACCATGTTTGACCATCTAGTTTAATGCTTAAGCTTATTTCAAAGCTGCCATTCTGTTTAAATGAATGATTAGGTAACAAGGATAAGCTGGTAAAGCCCTAAATTTCTGATGGCTTATTCTAGCTTAAAAATTCGTTCCTATTTTTAACAGAATAGCCTGATTTTCATTTAGAAAATCTTCATTTTACTTCTCATATTAAAAAAATTGCATTGCTTCTGTAAGTTCATAAGTTAATTCAAATAAAAACAATGCATTTTTTTCTCTCCCATTTAACACAGATAAGGTTCAATTTTAATATCACACTCACGGTAAATGAAATAATAAATTGTTCTTGATAAGAAGAGACAGTCACTAATTTATGATCACTTGTTACAGCTTAAAAAGTATCTCGAATTTTTCCGGTTGTGAATAGAGTAGCTTGGATTTTACTTATAAAGAAACACTCAAACTTTAAAAAAAAAAATTAGCTAGATTCTATTTGAAAAACAACTTTTTTTTAATAGAATGATTCGTGTTACATTTTACTATAAATATAATTTGATCATGCACATAAATAGGACATCACAGACTGACTACTTCGACACGTCCGAAAGCACATGGAAAAAATTGATTGACCGGACCACCGCAACAGCAACACTGGCGGGAATTGTGGTTGAGTCTCAAGGGCCATCGCCAGCCACGGTGCAACCCTTCCCTAAGGAAGTACGTCACGTCATCGATGGAAGTTAGCCACCCCACTCTTTCGTATACTCCCAAGGGTAACGAGACCCAACCACCATGCCGGAAGCTTCTCATAATTACAAGATGCAATTGTAGGCAAACCGACTTGCAAAAACAGAGATCAAATTCCTATTAATATAGTAAATATTATTATTTATCTCTTCTTACTTCTTTAGCAATATTTTATAATCCATTTTATCTTTTGTTTTATAATTTTTTTACTTTATATATGCATTATTTTATTATAATTTTGTGCAACTTCAAATTCTACTAATCACAATTCCCAACCAAGGCCTCAGGGCGTGTCCTTAGGTAAATGAAGTAGTAAATTTAATAACGAAACTTGGTATTATAGTCAAACATACGGATGAAGTTTGACAACTGAATGAATCCATCCTCTAAGATTTGTCCTTTATTTTGTACATTCCTTATTCGTAATTCAGAGCTGCTAAGTCCAATTCTCTTACTATTTAAAATATAGTTTCCTCTATTGAATTGCAAAGTGTGATAAGGTGCAATATAGTTTTATAACTATTTATTTGACTATACTTTGAACAATTCATATTTCCATACTTTCCTTACTAAAGGAACTAGTAGCAAACTGATAAAGGAGTATTTTATATTTAACTCTCTTTGTTCACTGATAACCAAATCAGTAAAACTGAATTATGATGAGTATTGCAGAGTGATTCAACACAAAGATTTGGAAGGCAGTTTCTAGAGATTTCAATCTGAAAAACAGTTAAACTCTCACAGAAGACTAAAGAAGTTTCATTATATAAAATCAATATCCGATTTAATCACTTTGGGCATGAGAAGTTCAAATGCAAAATTAATGCATTGCTCATTCATATTTGATTATTCGCTCTGGACTTGATCATCAGTTTAATCCTTTCTAATGTTCCAGAGCATTCTTTCGGGCTTGCTGACTTTGCAATGACTTTGCAATGCAATTCAAACGACAGCGGAACGAATTCTTCGTACACGTTTAATAATCCAATAGATCGCGGTCATTATATAACTGACAATTTCAGAAATCCAATAGTTTCGGAAAACTTTCCCGAGAAGTTGCCATCTTTTCAAAGCTCATAAATGTCGGTAATTAAAAATGTAGCTCCTTTGCATTCTTAAGCAAGGAATAAAGGTACTTATTTTGTTAGAAGAATGCAGGAAATAAAATGGTATTCGCCGAGTAAAGATCATCAAGTATGAATTCAAATGCTTCTTTAATTCAACAAAAACATTAAAAAAATTAATATTTATATAGTCATTATTTATTTAAAAAATCAATATTGATAGTAATTAAAAATTAATATTTATAGCCATCTTGGTTTTTAAATTGGCATGATTAATTGTGAAATGAATCATATTTTCCTTACTATCATATTATTGATTATTTATTCAATGTATAGTATTATAGACTTTACCTTCTGCATTACATTTTTTACAATGTATTTAATATGACTTGACTATTT
Organism: Argiope aurantia; assembly: GCA_026543865.1. Lineage (NCBI taxonomy): Eukaryota > Metazoa > Arthropoda > Arachnida > Araneae > Araneidae > Argiope > Argiope aurantia. Next base: position 2,586,384 of record JAPMOR010111524.1, read on the forward strand.
ATTGCTACATTTTGACTATGTATAATTATTGATTATTTAAATACAGCATCATATTACAGATAATTTATATGCCGTATTATATTGCTGATTAATTTTTATTGTTTCATATAAATAATTATTTCTTACATTTTATTATTTATTTATTAGTTGATATAATTAGAGTTGTTAGGGAAAATTAATTTTCATATCTTATGGTTTTAGCTTAAAAAAATACTATAATACACATAATTCTAATATAGCCAAAATTTTTTCCAAAATAATCTTATGGTTAATTGAACCATTAATTTTAAAAAACCGTAGAAAAATAATCTTCATTTATTAATAATCATTTTTGAAAAATTATATAAAATTAACACACACACACACACACACCACTATGTTAATTAGTTAATGTAATTATATAATTAAACATAGTAAATGGAAATTTGAAAGTAAATAAAACGATTTCAAAAATCTATTATGCATGTAAAAAATATTTATTATGCATGTAATTATAGCTTTTAATTTAATAATAATTTATTTGCACCGAATTGTCAATAATATTTCCTATTCCTAGCATTTGGTGAAATTTTGAAAAAAAATATTTTCATCAATTTTCCTTCAATTCAACTTAAATTATTGTATTACAAGAATTTAACACCGAAAATAGAGGGCTCTACTATGCTTATGCACAAAACAAACTTAATTTTTTAATTAATAGAAATTTAAATCCTAAAGCAATTGCCACGAAATGTTCTATAAACTTCCAAATACTTTTTAATATTTACATATAAAATTAAAAAAAAATCTATTTAGTAATTTGAAATTCTATAGAAGTACAAACTATTTAAGGAAACATTATTAAGTTTAAATTTTATAGAGAGAGAGATTACGTTTTATCTTTGTAAAAAAGATATTTTATGAAAAGATAAGATTTTTATTTAACGCCCAAAGTTTGAATTTAAAAATTATAATTAAAAATAAGTTAAGAATTGACCTTTAAAAATCTTTCCGTGCATTTACTCTCCCTTATATATACAACAGGAAAAAGAAAATTTTGCATTATTTTCATTAAAAAATTAAAAAAAAAATCTTAGTACTTTAAGTTAATTTGAATTTAATAGCATTTTTTGAAACTTTACAGTATATCAAAATACATTCCTTATGTAAAATATTTTTGAGCTATGAATTCTATAAAAATAATAAATTCTGGTTTAAAAAAAAATAAGGAAACTCAGGCAGTGACCAATTATTTCTTGGCACTTGGACTATCGGCACTTTTTATTGTGGAAATAAAGCTCCTAAAGGAAAACCATAAATTGTCAAAATAAAAAACTGCAAAATAATTTTTTGTTAGTAACTCTTACAATATTTATTTTCCGACGGTGTTTTAAAGTATCCTTTAAATAAGGCTGAAATCAACACAATATGGCTATTTTTAACAGTATTTAAAAGAACACGAAGAATGTTTTTCCAATAGAAAGCAGTTAATATCACCTAAAAAAATAACATTAAAAATCTTTTATAATTTAACTAATTTAAATAATTAAAAAGGTTTTTTTTTTCTTCTTCCTGTGTTTATACTGTACCAAAACTTAACTAATCGTCCAAAAATAAATTTGAAAAATTGATGGTAAAGTAATTCAATAGATAAAGTCCAAAATAACAAATTCATAGTTATTTTAAACAGAATACTATTATATAATTCAAGCTAATTACCACGGGTTATTTAAAACAAACTGAACTAACACTTATAACAAATATTCATAAACTTTTTAAAATCTGATTCAAACTAACTAAAAATATGCTACGTTTCTAATTGTTGGAAAGGGTGAGGTATCTAATTTAAATGAATATTGTAAATGATTAAGTCGGATGTTCCATTGGATATATTAATGAGATTTTAATTACAATAATGCAGCGTAAAGCATTTCTGCCTCTCTGAATTAATCTAGATCGTGGATTACGAAGTCTAATAATATTTCAGTGCCAAATTTTAATCAACTTGTGCAAATTAATCAGCATAAATTTCAGCAGAATAAATGGTATATGCAGAATTTGACTCCTGAAATAGCTTCATATCATAACTGATGCCCTGGATTTACGTTTCATAATAACTAGGGTTTCACTTCATTGTATACTTATTTTCAACAAGCCAGAGTAATTTGAGAGCTACTTCAAAACGAATGAATTATTTGAACATTATGAAAATGTATGGATTAAAGGTTTGGGGAAATGTTAAACTTTTAATAAAGTGGCCATGGGTTGGAGATCGGTACTGGCAAGCTCGGCTTTTGAATCCTTCCCCCCTTTTTCCGGGGTAAAAAAAACAAACTTGCATTTATTTTGAATAAAATATAACAAACGGTCTCTTTCTTTAAATATATATAATATTAAAATAAATAAATAATATTAATAAATAAAATGATAATAGTAATAAATAAATAAAATAACAATATTGAATAACTAATAATAAATAAAATGATAATAGTAATAAATGAATAATAAAATATTGAATAAATAATTATTAATAAAATAATAGTAATAAATAAATAATAAAATATTGAATAAATAATTATTAATAAAATAATAGTAATAAATAAATAATAAAATAACACTATTGAATAAATATTAATAAAATAATAGTAATAAATAAATAATAAAATAACACTATTGAATAAATATTAATAAATAAAATGATAACAGTAATAAATAATAAAATAACAATATTAAATAATTTATAATATTAATAGAAATATAAAACTCGTTTTATTTTTTATTTTTCCTTCACTCGTATTTCGTGCAGGATATATTATTGCACTAATGCAATAATATAAATAAACTAAATATGAAAAAGTAACTTAATTTTTTTTTTTAACAATCACTTTTATCTCTGTTTTAAGAAATATTCGTTTTCGATATATTATGAATTATTTTTGGGAGGGGTTTCTAAAATTTCCCACTTCTGATGCCAAATTAATATTTCGGACTGAAGTTAATATATTCTGATCTCTTAACTTTATTATAGTTCTGAAAAAAAATCCTTCAAATCTCATCGCGTTTTTGAAAAATAAAAATAACTTTTTAAACATTTAAATGGAATTGGCCGATATTGATTATTTACATACATTACATTACGAATTTTAAAATTATCCCTTAATAAATTGAGTGCAAAGGATAAAATTCATTTAATTTAACAACTAAATCAAAAGATTATCTTCATTTTTAAGTTTTAGTTAAGTTAATTCATTTTAAGTTTAAGTTAACCGCTTTTCTTGACTGATGATTGCTAAGAATTTAATCTTAATATTATTCCTTTCAAGTGCATGACCATAATAAATCGAGTGAAAGCACAAAATTAGATAATACTGGAAAATTCCAGGGCACAATTTCGAGGCCCTCCAAGTAACGTGTATCTTGCTCTGCTTACTTAATAATCGAGCCCTTATTAGACAATATGCACATTTTTAAGATTCATATTCATTTACTAGCCGCCTTTCTTGACTAGTTGGTTTGATGGGATTAAGGGTTGCTAAAATTTTAGTTTTAATATGATTGCTTTCAAGTACCAGATTATAAATGACTAAACAAAAGCAGAATTAAATAATCCTGAAAAATACAAGGACATAATCTAGAGGCCTTCCAATGTCATGCGCACCCTGTTTAATCTACTTGATCCCTGATTACGCCTCTGAAAATACAATCTCAGCTGTTTGCAATAAGTCGCATCTCCTTTTACGATATACAATTTGATATTTGGTGTCCAAACATGGAGGGATAGGTCCCTAGCCAGCATTACAGGCCACAGGATCTGGCTGAAGAGCTCCTTTTTTGCGGCCTCCCCTGGCTTGCAGCCAGTAAGGAAGGCAATGAGCGTGTCTCGAACCGTTTGAAGTTGACGTGCGCGTCACTTTGGAACGTTTTTCGAGGCATTGGAGTGATTAAGCAGAAACATAAACATGGATGACACGAATTCCTGTCTCAGTATTATTTACAGTGGTGGGGCGATGCTTTTTTTTCTATCCCCCCTTCGCATTTTTGACTTCTCGCTCCCTCTGTGTGGCTGTCCCAGAGGTTATCTCAGTAAACGCTCATCTGCTTTCAACGCCGATAAAGATTAAGCCTGGTTTGCCACCGGCTTGCGCTTAAATTTATGCTCTGGTTCGCGCGTCAGGTTTGTTTGCGTAAAAGAAAAAAAGCATAGCAAACAAAAGATCACTGTTTGGTTTTTGAGGGAAAACGGAGAAAAGATATACACGCTGGCAGAGTCTTTAGTTCATGTTTATTTTTGCATTTTGATTGTCGAGGTCTCGTCTGAATTTGCCTTTTGGATGCTGATTCATTGTTTTGATAGCGAGGATTATATTTAGACCTAGGACACTGAATTTCAACAACTATATAGTGAAGTTATTATGTGGTAAGAAAAGAGGGGAAAAAAATAAAGCGTTCCGAGAGTGGTAGGTTCATAAAAACGATGATTCGTTCAATGTTCAAAAGAATAAATAATTTTTTTATTATATCATGGAAATAAAGGATTTTAACGGTAACAAAAAAAAAGTTTAAAAGAAGTTATCTGTTAAAAATTTTCTTTTTAACGCTTTATTAGCAAAATATATAATATGCAACTACTTTTAGATTTAAATATCTTTAAAATGTTCCAAGTATCTCAATTTTTCAGGAAATAACATAAAATTTGTAATAAATAGATCACCTGAAATCATCTTTGAAGTTACATTTCTATAACGTGAATGTAGATCTATAAAATGCAAACCCATTTTTTATGACATCAAAATAAATTTTCATTTTGCATTTCGAGTTCTTTTAGACAATTAAAAATCAATTTTAAGTTTGAAGTATACAAAATTCTTATGAAAATTCAGTGAGTATACGTAAAAGTAATTATAAAACAAACTTTAAAATAAAATTACAAAATAATACCTATACTTACTCTATATGTATTTTTATATTATAATATGATTAAAAAGAAAAAAAAATATTTTAATAAAATAATTTTTAATTTTAATTTTTCAAAAAATAAGATTTAAAATTTAAAAAAATATGCTTGCTTTAAAGAGTTTCTTTAAGATATTTGAGTATTCCTATTCTAATAACTATGCATAATGTTTTTTCGTAATTAAAGCGAATAATTTCCAAAAATATCTAATAGAATGCATTGTCCGTGGTAATCGAAGGGCAAGGAAGTTATACACACTTCGAAAACCAGTTTCAGCATAGAGGCAAATCATTAGTGCGATTAGATCAGTTTATATGGTTAAATACTATGAAAAGCGAAAAAATAATTCCATGCTCTGTGCACCATTTATCTTTGCACGTCACTAAACACTTTCTAAATAATTTATGTATAATAATAAAATATAATCATTTTTGTTTTTATGGTGAGTTATATTTTTGACATTAAGCTTTTTTTTAGCCACCATAGTATAATCAGCTTTTATTTAAATAAAAAGTTCTGCAGAAAATGAATCTATATTCATCTATTCTTTAGTCAAGTCAATTCATTTCAATAAAGAATATGTCACGAATAAAATCATAGAAAGGAAGTCAAATGTATAATTTTCAGAAAAATATTTATAAAATATTTTATTAAAAATAACGATTTTAGCTTTCTTTTCCTGAAAATAAATCATTATTTCAGGTCAAAAATAAAGGAAAGTCAAAAGGAAATATTCCATTAATTGATTATTAAATTATTCAAAATTAATTTTTGTAAAATATAATTATGATAGAAATATATATTATACACTGTAAAATTAATTAAAATTTATGTTAAGTAGCTGCTAAATGATTTATTATTCCATAAACGAAAAATAATTTCAAACTGAGATATGATTTGTCATACCATTTACAATTGAGATATTGCACCAGAAACAAAAACAAATACAAGTCAATATAATTAACAAAGCAGAAAACTGTCCTAGTATTTCAAATACGAATATATTTGATTACTAGATGCACTATGTGCCATCATTTCTGAGCTGAATTTGAACATCTGAACGTTTATTTAAACCTAACAGAAAACAACACTTACATTTTCTTTGTAAAGCGTTGTACAGCTAACAGGAAACACAAACAATAATGGACTTACCTAGAAAAGAAAAAAAGAGCGTGCATTAGAAAAAAGTAACGCCACGAAATTTTCAAAAACTGTATTTAATAAACATAAAAATTAATCTAAGCAATCGTTAAGCGAAATAAACACATTAAACTAAATGCAAGAACATTTCAATAGCAATGAATGACGTTTAATAATACACTATATCAAAACGCAGATTACCGCACACTAGATTAAAAAAAATAGTGCGATGTGGAAGAGTTTTTTTATTTAGACTTCAGTATTTGTTTGACAAAGAAGAAACTGTTTTATTTTCTTTATAATGAATATTTGGAAAATTAATCACACTAAGAATATCATCATATAGAAATTCCGAATTATTTATAATTATTTATTAAAATATCTTATTATTGTGATTAAAATCTCAATGGATTTAATGATATTTTATATGAACACTTCAAGCTTTTATTTTATCTTCTTATTTTTGACAGCACTTTTTTTTTTTTACAGTTTTCTTTGCGTGGTTTTTTCTAAATATCTATTTTTTTATCATATATATTGATATCAATTTTATCAAATTCTTGTAATGAAATTGAACAATTTAAATAGTATGCACGATAACAGGCCCACGTGAATTTTCATATTCTAGTAATGAAACTGAACAGTTCAAACAATATGCACAATATGCTTATATGAACTTGATTACATTCTGATAATGAAATTGAGCAGTTCAAGCAATATGTAAGATAACATGTCCAATAGTCGCTCTTCCGCTCAGTATCAGGATAATTTCTCCGACAGATTGGCCCATTAACATTGCATTCAACACAACAGAAGGTAATCGACCTTTACTCCAGTTATAATAGTCCATTAGAAACCAACAATATATTTCCATTCCATTACATCCTCAACATTTGATCCCTAGTCCCTTATGCCCCAGTCCCTATCCGACAGCGAGATAGGATCAGAAGTGCTCGACAACACGTCACAACCACTTCAACCAAAAATAGTCATTTGAATTTTCGCTATTCACAACACAGCACACCCCACTCCTCCAGCCCCTAAAAAGTCTCTTCAGCCGCGCAATCTTCCTCCAATAAAACCGGTGAATAAAGGCTTAAGAGAGGACACCTTACAAAAAGGACAAAAAAAAATGTCCTGTGTCCTGGTTTCTGAATGAATGGTAAAACTTGTCAGTGATCATGAGCGGCATAAATCACAGGGATCCTCCAGGGACGATAGACACTGCCTTCCCTAGGGGATGGAGGGGCTAAGCAGCTAAAGGGGTAGGGAGATGGGATGCTACAGATTCTTTTTTTATTTTTATTTTCCCCACTCACCTAAAAGAAAAAAAAAAGTATATACTGTTACTAGGGGACATCTGTGCTTTGCCTTTATGGGATGTTGAGAGTCAACTTTTTTTTCGTCCTGACCGCTTATCTACTGTTGGCGGATGATTTTTCTCCTCGGTAAGTCTCTGCCGACGGAAGAGGTACAGTAGATTACTGATGAAAAATACTGATAACGAGACAGCGTACCAGAAGATAAAAAAAAATAAAAAGAGAATCCAGTCGTCTCTCTTTTTTTCTATCTCATAATGAGTTTACAATAATTAGATGCGTTAGAGAGGGGACTTGCAGTCGTTATCCCCGCTGGGCTCCCGAATCGGGAGATAAGTTGTTCCGCCCCCCTTTTTTTTTCTTCCTCTTCACAGGGTTATTTGAATTAAATTTTGAAAAAGTAGTTATTATATATTCAGATATTTCATTCAGATTCCGTGGTATAGATAACTTTCTGCGAAAGAAGGTAATTAGTGAAATGTATTGGCCTTGACTCGATAAATATCGCCCGTTTGGGCGCGAATAGTAATTTTTTTTTTTTTTTTTTTTGGCACAGTAGAAGGGTGACGAAAGTAAAGTAATTGAAAATGTGAAATAGCTATCAATAAGAGACCGCATTGCAGAGACAAATGAGCTTCAGCCAGAAAACTGCTTATTATATTTCTGCAATTGAAACTAGATTTTGTTTGAAACCATAACAACGCAAATCTGTTAAAAAAATTCTTTTATAATTTACTTAGTTGGTTAGAATATAAATCTTAACTGGCAAAGAAAATTTTTTTTTCAGATTTTATAATTTCGTGATAGAATTGGAGTAATGCAACTTAAATTAATTTGATTCTAAAGTATAGCATTGCCTCCCATTTTCGGAATTGCTTACATAAGTCTGGGCAGTCATTTTAGCCATGCAGGGGTGATCATGGTAAAATGAAATGTTCATTTAATTTTAATAAGAGCTGTACAGAAAATTTTTATTGAGTAAAAAAAAAAAATTGAATTAGCTTTTCAGAATTATTGTTAAAATTTATATTTTTGTTAATTCATGAAATAATGGATATGTGTGATAAATATATTCATAGACTAGTTATGTTAAATAAGTCGCTATATAATATAAATATAAAAAAGACGGACTAAAAATTTTTTAAAGAATTCTGCGCAAGCAATAATTGCATAACACAACATAATTAATAACAATAATTATAATTACAGAAAGCCTATTTATTAGTTATGATTTAGTCCTGTCTTTCATTACTTGTTTCTTCAAGTAATGAATAAAGTGGCAATAAATTACATCTATATCTATACTTATAATAAAGCTCAATGTGTGTGTGTGTGTGTGTGTGTTGGCGCTCCACAGGCCAGACCATTCAACCTACAGCTACCAAATTTGGCACGTGTATACCTTGGAGGTCGGGAATGTGCAACTGGGGGTTATTTTTTCGAATTTTTAACTAGAAATTTATTTATTTAAAAATTAAGCGGAATTTTGACGTGTTTCTGCTATAACTGCCCGAAATATTACCGCACAAAAAAGATTTTTACATGAAGTTAAAGATAAAAAATTTATCTTTTAAATGATACTATTGTTTTAACCTTAAAATTAAGTTTCTATTTTTAATGAATTTTTAAATAAATATTTTAACTATGTTTTTCAATAATTTTTTTCGTCAAAAATAAAAATTAAGATTAAGCACGTTTCGCATTCATGGGAAAAAAATAGCTTTTTTCAAAGTGTTGCCATCACATTGATTAAAGCTCTAACTGAAAATAAATTAAATCTTTTTGGAAATGAAATCTGCAAAAATATAATTTTCGGCACGTGTCTGTGGAAAATGAAAGAAATATGAAATATTATTTTTTCTAAAAAAATAAATTCAAGAAAAATTATTTTATGATCTTTTACACTCTCTATACAGGGTGTTTATTCAGTCCCGGATCCATTTTGATATTTAATGACTCAGAAAATAATGAAGATGTAAACAAACTTATGGCATTTATTGATGGAATAACTGATATTTTCCTTTTCAGATTTGAATATTTTTACTTTTGTAAATATCGTCTGCGCGTGTGGCTAATTTCAGATAATTTCATTTTCCAGTCTAAATATCTGTACTTTTCTAAATATCGTCTGCTTATTTATTGCATTTTTCTCTCTTTTGTTTTTGGCAACTATTGAAATGTTATGTTTACTTTTGATGTGTTTGTTCTATGTAGTACTTTTGTATGTGATGTTTTATTCGAGCGGATATTAAGGAGAATGCATACACCACAATTGAAAGCACAGATTTTATGGTGGTCATAGAGTTAATTTCCAATTAACTAAATCACTGACTTTTAAGAGTTAATTTCCAATCACTTAAACTGACTGATTTATGAAGATTTGAATATCACTATTCAATAAAAAAAGGATAATTTTAGATTTTCCATCGATCGCTTCAAAGAAAATACGCCAATCAGCGCGCAGGTTTCTCAAGATTAATTGGCCTAAGATTATGAAAATGGTGAGTTTTTCTAAATTTTTAACATTAAAAACTTCATAAATAAGTCTTAGTTGATCGTGGAAAATAGAAACATTCATTCATTTATTTAAAATTTGGTGTGTCCAGAATATTTATCAGAATATGATACCTTACTGCATTATATTTAGACTTCATAATTTTTGAAATATATTTATAAGCAGGAACATAATATTATTATTGATTTCATTTCAATCCTTTTGAAAGCAAAACTAAAAACTGAATTTTATACTGAATCTCAGAAATTTTTGTTGAATTATTGTTTTAGCTATTACATAAACTATGAAAAATATTTTGTAGTTAACTTATGACTTAAATACCGAGCGATTCTGTTTGCAATACTCATATTCAATAATAATAATTAATAAATAACAATAAAGATGATAAAATAAAAACGCTTGGTTTTATTAAAAAATATCTTAATATTAATTGCAATTTCGTCATTTACATTTTAAATTAAAGTTGAAGTTTTACCGGAAATGGCAACAAATTAGCAAAATATTTATAATAAATTAAACGAAACGATCTAAACAGTATAAGTTTGGTATGCCTATCAAAATTTGAAGATTAAAAATGTTTTGTTTGAGAATCCTTTAAGAGACCAGTTACTTAAAATATTTAATTGAAAATTGTAACGAGCGGTAATACTGTCGAACCGGCTGGTCGCCAAAGGCGGCTAGTGGATAAATAATACTCAAATTAATTTAATAGCTGAAATTTTTTGCATTATGTAAAAAATTTCATTAATTTAATGAAATCAATGAAAATGACTGAAGTTTAAACTAACCTACCATGAATATTTACAAGATATATTAACATCCTCTTTTGAAGCAATGTAACGGCCATTTTGAGCCGGCTTCTGTAATTCTCACCTCCAAATTTCTGCGCCATACCAGCGGGAGGAAGTGTTTACGTGAGGACTGGCTGATTTAACTGGTACTAGACCAGTTTACAAAGCGATTCTCGGTGGATTCGTGTTCTTAAATAGGAATCCAATTGTCCCGAGACCATTACTATCTTATCAGACTACCATGGAGGCCAATAATTATCAGAAGAAAACGATACAGCGAAAGTTACTTCATTGACAGTATAACAGGAAGAAACACATTAATCTATGAAAAAAAGTTATTAAACCATTGAGTCGTATACACCCAACAATTTAGTGATGCCATACTGATCCATTTTAATAATTTTTGGGAACTCAAATCTAGCTTTACGTTCTTATTTCGTTTTATTAAACATATATTTAACAAATCCATTAGTTAAGGACTCATGGAGAAAAGTGAGACATTCTGAGTTGGTTAGACTGTTCCACAACACCTGAGTTTAAACTCTGATTTTAGCTTTTATATATGAGAGGAGGTCACTTTACAGTGGAAACTGTTCCACATTGGTGTATCAAGTATAGTAAAATAAGGAAAGTCAGCAATCCCCCACCCTACCAGTAAGCAATTTATCGCCAATGTATACACTTATTTTTAAATGTTTGAATAATGCTGAATAATGGCTCTATCAAAAATCTGAACTACGTCCTTCATCACGCAATTCATGTTTCTTAGCCATGTTTTTTTAAATCAATTGACGGGGTTATTTGTCTTTAAAAGCTGGAAAAGAAGCCTATATTGTTTCATCTATACAACATGCCTTAGAATGGGTTAATAGTTTAACGTTCCCTTTTAAAACAACACTAGGGTATTTTGGAACGGACCTCTTAATTTTTACTTGCTGTCAGATGTTGAGGATGACACCTGAGCTGGCATCCCCTCTCCAAGCTTTCATACCACACTCAGCGGGGGGACGTTTGGCCCCGACGGATTTAGTGCACTCCAGGCCCGCTTACAGGACGGTATTTGGATGGAAGCGAATCTCGAACCTGAAACCATCTGGTTCCGAAGCCAAGAGGCTACCGCGACCATCATTAATTAACAGTGCCAATTATCAACAAATTAACAACTGAAATCTGAGAGCCATTTTTTAAACTTAAATTATATTATGTAGGTATAATGCTATTAACTTAATTAGGGTTCTCTTACGCTATTTTGTACCAAGAATGTCCTCAATCCGATCCATGGCTCGGTGAGACACGGTTTGCCGACCACTGCTTTAAGCCCCGTTTCAACGACCTGTGCTCGTCTAGAAACAGGCACACTCTCCTCTCTTGTGGTTTTTCCGGGGATCTTTGATGTCTGTTCAGTTTACCGATAATTTGCGGGAAGCTCGCGATCAGGCACAGGCGAGATTGGTCCAATAATGGGTCAGTTGGCAGATTTACGACCTTACCCGTAAAGGCCACAGGTCGTATGAATAAGAAAAAATTTGTATGAAATAAGAAAGTACTTTACGATATAATTAGTTTTATATTTAAACGGTAATTAAATTATTATATAAAATAAAACTTCACTAAAATGAATGAGTTTATTCATATTTTATTTTTACCGTTGAAAAAAAAAAAGAATAGTAAACAAAAGGGATAAAAAAGAAGAAACAAATTATTTTCCTTCTTGCTTTCTTTTTCTACAAATGTTTTTTCTTCCAAAAACTGGGCACTCCTGCGTCAGAATCTAGTGCTGAGTCAACACGAAAATGCACTTTTCGCAAGTGGGAAAAACCCGCGTGGAAAAACGGGAATATATAAAAATCAGAGGTGGCGAAAAAAATGTTGTTTCATCCGTATGGAAAAATAAATACAAAAAAAAAAACCTTTCACACTTGTCTCCATCCCACCCCCACTCACAATTCGCAGCCACGTGGAACAGACGCGCGCGCATGGGTAAAAATAAGAATAAATAAAATAAACTCACCGAAGGAGAAAATTTTATCCTTCCACTTTTCCCACTCTCCTCTATCTCCCTCGTATTTTTCACAAAAAAGGCGCTCTTGGGTATCGAGTAACATGAAATGGCGCGCAAGACCTGAATCTGAGTACAGACTTGGGTGCATATCCACTTAAAAAATAAATTCACGCGGCGGGGAAAAAGACAGGCGACGATGGTGGGTTCCATTCGGAGAAAAAACCCGAGGGAGCTATCTGTAGATGTGTCTTGCCTTTACTCGGAGAAGGGGACGGGTTTTATTCTTTTAGGGGTTTTCTTTTTCTTCAGAACACCCTCATGGTTATGGTCACTGAAACACGATGCCGGACGCTCGGAAGAAAGTGGAGATACTGGCGAGTGCACTTTGGGCAGAGGCGAGTTATGGTTACTGACCATGTCTGCTTCTGAAAGCAGGGTTTCAGAATTTATGAGTGGGAAGAGGTGTGTCATATCAGGAAAAGGAAGAAGCAGAGATGGCAGTTTTTGAACATTTAGCTGCTAGTTTTTAAATTCTGTTGTATGAGGATCTGTGGGCTCCCTGCGCAAATGTTTCAGATGCGATCTTGCATTTTTATAAGAATATTCTGAGAAAGAAATTACATTTTGTAATATTTCACTTTATACATGTATGCAGAGTTCTTTTATTTCTGAAATTAAGAACTAATATATATAACCCCGATGTTCGTCAGTCCCATTTGGCAGGTTTTTAAACTTCACTGGCCATTCATTCAATGCTGGGCGCTTAATCTTCCCATGATGATAGCATACATTCGATGATTGGC
>JAPMOR010111524.1:2599896-2638311 GCA_026543865.1 Argiope aurantia
TGGGCGCTTAATCTTCCCATGATGATAGCATACATTCGATGATTGGCCTACTTCCAATTCAAAACTCAAAGCCCCACAACATTCTTTGCTCATATCGCCAATCTCAAAATATTGTTTCAATTTTTCAAGCTTTGTCGCCAATGTAGCAGCTTTTCGATCAACTTTTGCATTCAGATTGGGAGATTCTCGCTCGGTTTTTCTTCGCATATTTTGTTCCTCTGATATAACTGCACACCCCATTATTATTTAAAGAAGACAATGTAAGGGGTATTGCTTAGGTATTCAGACGATTGCTAGCCGAGAAACGAAAACAGATCAGAAAGATATTCATTATTAAGACACAAACGGTGCGTCTAAAAGTAGAATTAATAATTGTTTTTGAACTCATTTTCTGCTATTTTGTTGTTAATTAAAGCTTTGCTTTTTTTGTCATCATTTCCTCATCAAGTGCAATATAAATGCCAACTAGGACATAATAAAAACTTTCATTAAATATTTAAAGTAATACTGGCACCTCAAATATTACAGGTCAGATGACTCGGTATCTACCAATCACAAAACAAATAAAGCCCAATGTTTACATTAAAATTTATTATATAATTCCAGTAACAACGAAAAGCTTTTAGTTTACACCATTGCCGTTTTTTATTTTTTTCACTGCATTTTAAATTTCATCACTATACATAATTGAGATGAAAGCCCAATGTCCTTATGGCGCAATGACATAATAACGATAAACAGAATCGTGAGCACAATATTATTTTAGCTACACGTCCTATTTTGCTTAAAAAAAAGACATTAAGTTGTTTAATCTTTTGTCTGCTTTGCGCTTTGAGTCCCCCTATTAGCAAAGATATAGCACTATATCTCCACGATGTTGCCCGATATTCTGAATGCCGGCCAACATCGTGTAGATATCGTAACAAAGTTCTTAGCCATTTTGTGCTAATAGGGCCCCGTCTTCAAGTTTAGAAGACGGTGCATCCAAAACTTGATTTCGCTGAAAGTCAACAGTGTATGTGAGTTTAGTGTAAGTTAAGTCTTAGGTAGACCAGTGGCGTAGAGAAGGTCCAGGGAATGGCATTTTTTTAAGGTTTCTCATGATACTACTCTTAAAAAAATGATATAAATGCTGTTATGTGTTATCAATAATGTCAGCTCCTTGTCCCTCCCTGATATGGATATTTGTAAAATGCTCGACTCTTCGCTACACCACTGATCAAACATCCGTTAATATGGGGTGCCGATTTAGATACTGTCAGCGGTTCCTTTGACCAGGGTTCAAAAGGATATTACCAAAAGGGGATAGCACATAATCAACATTTGTTTTGCACACAGGCTCAGAAATATTCTGATATTACTTCTTTGGAGGCGCACCATTTATATCTCACGGGAAAATGATCAATTGGCGATTAATGGGACATGTATGCATTATATATGGCCAGCTGATAAAAGGTAAAGGATATACTATATGCGTGGATAACCTCACGTGGGCTATTGTGAAAGCAGCTGTTAAGTGACTTGGTAGACAGTATATTCGCAGAATCAGACAACTTAATAAAATGCAACAGAAGAGATAAAAGCAATTCTTAAATAGCCAATGAGCTCAATAATCGAGTAGAGAGTCCAATAAATTGGGATGCTCGAATTTTCTGAATTCGAGGCGACTCAGTCTTGGGATATTTACTCAATTCAGTGAAACTCGTTGTTGACTAATCATATGATTTTAACTTAAGATAAAACGAGCCCCAAAATAGCAATTGCATAAGATTTCGATATATAAAACGTAAATAATTGATTGAAGATTAAAAAACTACGAGTATTTGTGCAAACAAAACTTTGCTTTCATTGCTTCACAGTTACAATAAATTTCTAAACAAACTTCTTTAACTTCGAAACAGAATGCCCTGAAAATAATAATAATAAAGTTTTTTCTGTCTCACTGGCTAACAATGGAAAGGTCTTGTAATCACAAGTTGAATTGACTTGGACTACTTAGATGTAAATTAAATTAGTTATTCAAAGAAATAAATAAAAATATCATAGCTCCCTCCACATCATACTTGCATCTCATTGGCAACCTAGAGGCAAATTCAAATCAAAATTCAAATGGACAAAGAGCACGATACGCTTCAAGGCACATATTAAATTTATGAAATGAAAACACCATTACTTTATGTAACCAAAGGGTTGCCTAGAGCAATTTAGGCAAAGACAGCATCATATTTGAACGAAAATAATTAAAACCAGCTTCCAAATCAAATTGCAATTTTTTTTTCCAAGCTCGTAATGGGCGTCACGGTCAACGGAGTCTCAATTGGGATTTCCGTCCGGACAAGGCCTGCCCAGAATATTAATTAAAGATGTTTTAATTAAATTAGGAGCTGTAAGACGATATCAACAGAAATGAATGAAACTCCTCCCCCTAAGTCTACTGATCTTTTGCGGTATGAGGCATCGATATCAATAAAGGGTCCGGCTGACATTGGGTTGATCATTTATCATTTCAATCATTTTTCATCAAAAGATTCTTCCATTTATATTAAATTCGTCAAATGATGAGAACAGGATTAATTAGGCTATTTATCATTATTGTAATTAAATAATTGTCATATGTGAATATCTATTAGCTGGTAAGTGTCCAGCAGGTGGTGAACCAAATGATCGAATCCGGTATGTTGATGGAGTTTAGATTTTCATATTTCTTGAAAGAAAAATCTGAATTAATCAGCAGTTATCTGACTTTTAATAGATTAGATTTCGGTTCCGGAATCAGAATTAATTCAAGACTTGTTAACTAAAACAGAACTAATTCAAAAAACTAAGCGACAAAAAGCACTATAGCAATTTTTACTATTTTTCACCATATTGTTAAAACTTTAAATATTTTGCAGTTTTTAAAAATGGTACATATTAAAATATCTTTTTTTTAATTTAAATGCATTAATATATATTATAATATCAGAATGTGACATCGAATTTCCAAATAAATATATTTATAGACGCCTGCTTTTTACATACGCTGAATGCATTCTTTTTTTTTTTTTTACATTCCTTTATAAAATTTATTTAATGTTTTCAAGCATGAAATTTTCATTCTGTTTTTCATTAACTTCTTAATGTACTAGAGTGTTTAAATTTCTTACGGTACAGTGCAATTTTAATATTTTATATACTTTCTCGGAATCCAATTACTAATTAATACTGATTAATATTGTTCATTAATTTTGATTCCATGCGACAGACATCATACGAAAGTAAATGAGAGGGAAAACTTAAATGAAGATTTCGAAATATTTATAATAATGAATAACTAAAAACTTTAAAGTCTTGAAAGCGTTTTTATTAATGCCCAACATTTCTTTATCAAAATTAATTAAAATAAAATATTTAAAACAAAATAATTATTTTAATTTCTTTATCAAAAATATGCAGGTAAAAAAAAAATCAAAACCTTGAACCACAGAAAATAATAAAATTAAAGAAGTTACAAAATGACAAACGTTCGAAAGGGAATTTCTAATTTTTGATTAAAACATGTAATAAATATTACGCAAATTTGAATTTACTCTGAATATTACAAGTTTTCTCCCATTTTTATCACTTTGCTTTAACTTCGTATTTTATTTTAAAAAATACGTTCTTTCATTGCCAGATGGCATGATTAATATCTTTTAATGCATGCTACATAGATGACATATCTAACTCGATACAGAACTCGCAGAAGTGTCGATAACTAAATTTTATTTAATTTAAAATAGCATTGAATTTAAAAGGCAAAAATAATTTGGACAATTACTCTCGATATTCTTCTAAAAATAGAAATAGCAATAAATGCCTTTAAATAAAACTTGGCATATAATTAAGAGTTTAAATAAAGTCGTAACTCAGGGAAGTCAACCATCTAACTCTCCGACTCGCCTCGAAGGCACATGGATTTAAACCATAAAACTGAATGACCAGACCGCCGCAACAGCAATTGGCGGGAACTGTGGTTGAGTCCTAAGGGCCGTCACCGGCCACGGTACAACCCTTCCCGAAGGAAGTACTTCCCGTCATCGATGGGAGGAGTCAGATCTCCCACCTATTAGTGTACCCTCCAGGGTGGCGAGATCCAACCACCATGACGGAAGCATCTTATCTCATTTCGAGGTGCCCTCCGGGGGGTTCGTAACTCAGGGAATAAAATAATTTATCAAATAGTGAGTAAGTATATTCTAATCTTATTTGCTTGAAGTACTATATTAAATTTTCCGAAATATAACTTGATCAAATGGGCTTAAGAATAAATGATGAAGATTAAAAGCTTTTCACTTCGGCTTTTGCTTTATTCAGAGACCTACCGTGTTAGAAGATGTTTCATCCCGCCCCGTCCTGTTAAACTTGTGGATATCAAAACATTTTTACTTTGTAATGGTGAGCTCCGTATAAAATTTGGAAAGTTGAATATAGTGTAATAAGTAGCTTCTGATATTATGAAGAAAATCCCGATAGGTTTTCTGGTATCTCTGGGATGGAAATTGATATAATAAATCAATATTTAAATTTTGAATTCAAATAATGTATTTAATACTCCTCTCACGAAAAGGTTTCATTTTCTATTAATAAAAAAAATCAAAACAATCTTACTAGCTACTTTTTTACTTTGTCGTAAACATAGTATAGATAAAGCTATTGCAAATCGTCAAAAAATTCAAGATTTTTGAGAAATCTCCACGTTTTAGTCCACCCTAAGTTCGAAAAACACAAATTTTGGAAAATGTCCGTCCGTCTCTCCGTCTGTGACAAAGATAACTCATAAACGCTTTGAGCTAGACGGTTGAATTTTGGAATACTGTCTTTATACCAGATTTACAGATTTCTATCAACTTTTGAGAAAAATCTGTTCAGAAGAAGTCGTTTTTCCCTGCTGTTCGATATAAGTTAACATAATAACTACAAAACGAAGAGATCTAGATAGATAAAATTCAGAACTCAGAATTAACATCTATAGTCTAGAAAACTATCGAATTTTGAGCCAAATCCAATAAGGGGATGATTATCTGTCATCTGCACTTATAAAGGCAATAACTCAAAAATATTCAAAATACATCAAATCGGTGTGAGATTTTGTGACTACAAATTGAGTTTTCTGTCAAATTTTTGTTTCAAACGGTTGGAAAAAATCCATTTAAAACTCAGATTCTATATTCGACTACTATTAACCATATTCCCAATCGTTAAATAACTCTCAAAGGATGACACGATCAATTCTGTAAAAAAGAAGCCAAAAGTTAATATTTCGTAACCATTATACGCTAATGCCACGTAAGATTTTCTCTAGCATAACACTTCTATTGCGAGAAAGTTTTGGAGACGCCACTACTTTTGGTTTATTTAAGAATAATCCCCCAGACACAGATGCGGGCGAACGACGTGTCAATATCACCAGAAATAGTGGTATTTCTCATGGCAGACTCGTTACATTTTAAACTGCCATTCCAACCCCATTAAAGATTTACAATTAAACACCAAGGAAGGGTGAATACACTCCACCGAGAAAAGAGAATAGAATGATAAATCATTTCCGATCGAACACAAACACACTTATTTATCAACACCCCACTCCATCAAGAGTAAATACAGCAAGATCCTTTCTCCCCGGGAGAAAGAAGTTCGGGAATTAATCGCAGATGAAATCTCTATCCCTTTCCGAAATAGAACCCCTCCTCCCTCCACCAGCCTATAAATTTTACGCAAGAAACCCAAAACTCAACGTCGTAAATCATAAAAAAATATTGCCCTTTACGGAAATATAGTTTTCGGGGACCCGATACTTCAGGAGGAAAAGCGCCGGCCAGAGTTGCCTTCGTCCTGAAAAGAGGAAAGATTTCTTGAGCTAGAAAAGCTAGTCCGGCCGTTCCAGACGCCATCGCCTGGATAAATCATCCGGCATTGTTTCCCGAAACGTCCGGGAATGGCCCTCCCAGCAATAAAAATAACGACCCTCACGTATCGATAGCAACAATAACGGAAAGCATTTGGCCAGGATGGAAAAGTGGTTTAAGTGGTGCAACGAGTTGTTGTTGTTATCCGATACTAACTTTGGCGAAGTTTTTCCATCTCAAGGTTAAAGAATGATTTAGAGATTTCGGATAAGTTCTGGCGTAAATTTAGTCCGATGTCACATAAAATGTAGTTTAATGACAGGATTAAAAAAAAAAAACTTTAGCAAAATAAGAAATGAATCCTTATACAGAATGCGCTGTGGCGTAGGGAAGATAAAATGCGCTCCAGACACAATATACTGGATTTTAATGATATGGGAACCAGATTTGGCTTGAAAACGCCAAAAATATATTTCATTTTCTGGTCTATAGTTTCAAATTAGAATATATTTCCAGCAACAGATTTGAATGTTTAATAATATTTCTGATGTCATTAAAATCTCATTGAAGTACTTATAATCAAGAAAGAAAATGTAAATTAATTGTTAATGGGTGAGATGAATCCGAAACACAGAAATTCAAAAATTTTGAATTCTGTACATTACCATTTGTTTTCAGATAAATAATAATTCATTGGCATTATCTACAATATGGTCTTATTGATCTAAATATTTCAACAGCACCTTATTCAAATATAGACAAATATTTGCGAAAAAATATTATTCTTCACATTACCTATGTGTTCTGTGAACAGAGCATTGAACAATATATAACGTTGGACCGTACAAAAACAATTATTCATGTATAATATTTAATGCCATAGCCATTCATGGATCTATAATCTTAAACCATCAAGCTTGTTAAGAATTGTTAAGCTAGAGGATTGTTAAGATCGTAAGATTTATTGAATTATAATCTTTTTTAATTGAAAATTCAATGTGATATTTAATGAAAAATTATACATTCTTTCTTGTACCAGATTAACGCATAGTGAGGAAATTGGTTCATTTCACTGGAAATATACAATTATTTAAGTATTTAATTTCATGATAAACAAAAGAAGTAATAAATATGCGATTTTATGTCAACGATTAACGGTTCTTTTTATCGTGTGCTACAAGACAGCATTCCTTCAGAACATAAATCTTTCCTTGTAATTTTCCGAGTGTCATCCGGCATCGCATTAATACTCAACATAGATTAATCTCAATCATTCCGCATAGCCATTGCATATTCCTAACAGTGCATTACAAAAGATTACTCACAGTTCCAAATAACTCAAATGCATTTTCAGAGAGAGAGAGAGAGGAGAGAACCTCATCTCACAATAAAAGCTTCAAACACATCCGTACTGAAAAGCGGGATCGAAAATTTTCGACATCGTTTCTTACAACAGTCACAACCAATGCTGTCACAACCCTTATCACAGGCCTCCATCCTTTTCAGAAATTATTCTACTTAAATAGGTCTGTCTTCATTTGCATATCAAGGAGCCGTACCCCTTCGTCTATTCATGATAATTCTCCGAATTTCTTCCTTCAGAAAACGCCTCTAAGAATCCTTTTCCACCCCCACCCCAAACTCCAACCCTCTTCAGTGTTCAGTCGTTAAAGATAAATCTTGGCAGAATGGGTGGAACGTGCATTAGACTTAGAAAGCATCGTGCGGGCTGTAGTTATTTTTGCTGGCATTAATACGAACTGGGGACGCTTGATGAAGATTCGTCAGGATTTTGAATTTACCAAAGAATTCCCGGTCACAGTTATGAATATCTCCCACTTCCGATGAGCCCGGGGAATAGATTCACTCCGGGATTATGGCATCGCCAAAGCCTGTCATTGGAGGAAAAGGACGCTTTAGTCTTTTGCTGTGTATATTCGGCTTATGTGACATTTGGTGGAAAGATGTCAAAGGCAATATTGACAATCTGGCGATCGTAAAGCGGAAGAAAGTGTTGAATAGTTGGAACCGGGAGGTGTGGGCGCGCCAAATCACAATGGCTATTATGCCAAGTTTGGATACGAGATACCAAATAATGTAGGAATGTTGTTTCATACTTTTACGACTCTTCAGAATAGCAGTCGAATCTTTGTAAATCATAATAATAATTAATAAAAGAAAGTCATAAAAATTTATCAATAGATTTGCAGTCACTATTCACTGGTGAATCTTAAAGATGCTAATAGTTATGAAGCTGTTTATCATATTGAACATATTCGATGAATGGTTTTAAAAATCTATGATACTATGGAAATCTGATCAAAAGGTAAACAAAATTATGGGAATGGTCTCTGAAATTTATTCATTTATCAGATTAAGTTAAAGTTTCCTAACGAAATCTGCTTTTACCAAATTCTTTTATGTTTCTGCATTGAATAGTGTATCCGAATATAACTGAATAGTCTTAACTGTTACTGAATCTGTAATACAACTAAATAGTAGTAACTGAAGAATTCGAGTTCCTTAAAGAACGGCAAAAGTTTTCCCTATTTCAGAATAAATCTATTTATAGCCGTGAAAAATGTTTCTTTGTCGTTATGTTAATTCTGTGAGCTTTATTCTGATAAGAAAAAGAAATGTATACTGGAAATCTTCATCATAGAGATACAGATTAAAAGATCAACAAACGCTGAGAAAATTAAAAGCAAAGATTCGGAAATGCTGGATCTCAATCTATTCGTGGCTTAATAGCTAATTTTTAAGCCTTTGCAGATATGAATATATTTCTAATTAGAAAAAAAATGCTGTAAATGGTGTAAAGAATTGCATTTTATGTTATGTTTTTATGCTTTTAGTCAATAAATGTACTGCTAAAAATTATAAAGGTTAAACTTTCATATAATTTAATGATCCTATTAGCCATGTAGGATAAAATATTTTTGACGCATTAACACTTTAAACAAATTTTCACTGTTCTGCCATTAAAACTGACCGAGTTCTGAAGTTTCCAATGCTACTTTTTTAAAAACTATTTTAGGTAATTCAAATAAATAAAATAACGAATGAATTTGTAGCTATAGCTTGAGATCACTGTTGACAGATTTTAAATAATGCAATTCACAGTTTCAGAACTCTATTTATTTTAAATACGTCATATGGGGGTCAGAAAAATATATAAAAATTTAGATATCGTACTTTTTTTTCCTTCAGAAATACATTTATTGACTCAATCAACATAAAATAATTATTTATGCGAAATAAATTATTTTCCCATTTTTTAGTTTATGCCTACATCTAACGGTTTAAAAATTATTCCTTGGACACTTTGCATGTAAATAAAGATTAGCGTTCCTATATACGTAGAGAGAATTTATTTATTCAATTACAGCTTATCTTATTTCTGTGCGTCTGCAATTAAAAATAATAAAAACTTAGCTAAGAACACTAAGTTGAGTAAGCATTATAAACTAAATATAAATTGTATAACAAAAATGTCTTTGTAAAATTTGAGAGATACACGAAGAATTATATTAACATCGAAATAAATAAAACAAAGTCTTATGCAAGGAAACAAAAGATATAAATAAGGAAAAGAAGGATTAAGGTAAGATAGATTAATCCTTTGCATTGCTCCTACAATATGTACCAAGGTTATTCGATAAAAATTGTTTCGTTGAAAATGAGCTATATAAGATCATACATTTAAAACTAATTAGATGGCATATTTATAGATGTTTGAAAATAAGGATAAAAAATTGAAATGAAATCTACGATCGCAAATTTCAAGTTATCATGTGAGAACATTATTATTTCTAAGTCAATATTTGTCTTAATTAATTTAAGTCATTAACCAGTTTGAAACAATAACGAGTCTTCTTTATCGGGGTTTCTCTCTCTCTCTTAATATTATATATATTAAAACTTTCAGTTTCA
Organism: Argiope aurantia; assembly: GCA_026543865.1. Taxonomy (NCBI): domain Eukaryota; kingdom Metazoa; phylum Arthropoda; class Arachnida; order Araneae; family Araneidae; genus Argiope; species Argiope aurantia. Next base: position 2,609,697 of record JAPMOR010111524.1, read on the forward strand.
GTTTTTCTAGCTGGCAAACAAAGTTTTGGAGCTCGACCGATTTTGAGATGAAATAACAGCTAAGATGTCATAGTTCTACGTCAACCTTTTAAAAACGCATCTGCTGCCAAAGAAGCATACGTAATAACAATGCAATACTGGTGAGAGCAGGTAAAAAAATATATGCGATTAAAAGATGATGATGAAAATTGCTTTATCCATTGCCTACGCGATTTCAAGCTTCAATATTCATCGCCTACGCGATTTCGAGCTTTAAAACCTCCTAACCAAAACATCATGTTCTCACATGATAATAAAAGGAGGAATTAATTCAGATGAGATAAATCCCAAAGTTTTCCTAGGTAAATTATCTGTAGCCTTATAAGTTAACTAAAATTTCATAATTTAGTTCACTACAGTTAATTACAGTTTTATACTATCTTAAATGTCTTTTGTTTGATTATATCCGTTTGTGGAGCATCTTAAAAGTTTTCTTGGGTATATACAAACGTATATTTAGATTTAGAGTTTTCATAATTTGTAATCCCGAATAGTTCCGAGAATGAGACTTCAGCAAAAACTCTTTCCTAACTTCTAAATCATACACAAGCATACGCAGGTGTGGTGCGGAACTTTGGAGAAGCGAGGGTGTCATTACAGTTGTCGTCCTCGTCATCTGACCGCTGTTCAAAATTATGAGGTTCGTCCCAAAATATCCCTATTTAAAATGGTACGTTAATAGAACTAAACTAAATTAAACATACCACTGGCAACGAATTTGACTTTCACGGATTTCACGAGCATGACTATCATTGTTACAACCGGGTCTCCAATCAGCAAATATTCAGTTTCAAAACCACTAGGAGGTTCAGTCAACCAATAATACAAAGCAGAGATGCGAGGGAAACGGCAACCAATTCAATATAAGCAACAACTAAAAATAAAGAATCTCCAGTTGGAGAATTTAAAAATCATTATTTTACCAGTGGAAGTGGTTTCCTTAAAAATTTCTCGCATACTCTCTATAGGCGTTTTCCCAGAGAACGCCATGCATGGTATTGTCATATAATAGTCACGAAATATTAACATTTGGCGGGAATATAGCATTTTTAATGAATCGATCATATAATCCTTGGCGAGTAATTTGGTGATTAATCACTGGTATGTGATTAAAAGTATCCGATAATCGAATTTGTGTTTTCTATGCGCATTCCTCCACTGATTGAAACAAAAATTTGATACACAATTAAATTGTAGTCACAAAATTCAATACCAAATTTGATATATTTAAATCATTGCATCTTTCAATCATCACGTTTGTATGTTTCTGAAATACAGACCGACAAACTGTCAATATCTAGTTGGAATTGGCACAAAATTTGCAAGGTGTCTAGACTATAGATGTTGATTCTCTATATCGAATGTTATCTCCCTTATAGTTAGTTATCTTGTTAAATTATATTCGAAAAACTGGACATTGACTTTAAATGAGCGGAATTTGTTCAAATTTCATAGAAGTGTACGAATTTAATATAAAGACTATATATCAAAACCAAATTTCATCCGTCTGTATTAACGCGTTTTAGAGTTATCTTTGTCACAGACAGATGGACATTTCCCAAAAATGTATTTTTCGAACTCAAGGAGGTCTGAAATGAGGAGACACATGAAAGCCTTGAGTTCGAATTTTTTGATGATTACTGTACTTTATCTACTCTATTACGAATACGAGAAAGTAAAAATTATTTTGAATTAACAGTGTAGTGAGGTATATATTGAAATGCAGAATATAAGCGGAATAACAACGACAAAGCAATGTACTATAAAATACATTCTATTTCTTTACGGGTGTATATTATCCAAAGCTAGGGATAGGAAATGTACTAAACCGAGAAAAGGCACCTCTGTGAATACATAAAACAAGTTTCGAGTAAAAAAGAAATCTGTCTACCTCGGCACCCCATAAAATATGCATTTCAACAGCCCAGAAAAAGGCATGCGCAATGGTGCAGTCCTTAACACGCTTTAAAATAAATCGCGCGGAAAAATTGATAGCCCTTCTTCCACGTCGAGACTCTCAATTAAAGCGAGTGTGGTTTCCGTACGGATTATGTAAATTAACCAGCGGTAGGAGGATTGCATATCGCAAATCAATTGAATCACGCATATCTGAGAGATGTAAATCAAGGCAAATGAAGCTGTTGGTCCGGAATTTCTTAGTAAATCTGACATATTTATGCTCCAGATACTTCGAATGGAATCCACCGAACATATTCCTCTCCCAAGTTTGATAGAGATAAACATAATTTTTCATTTCAGGCTGGGAACCAGATTTCATCGAGAGATGGTGCCGTGAAAAATACTTCCTCATATCATCTGGCATCGATTTTTCCGTGTCGCGACAATTCTATATCTGCACGCATTCGCAACAGCTCGAGAAGGCAGCATTTTCCTACTGGAATATGAATGTTTAAAAGCGCCCTCCCGTGTATTTTTCGCTGAATCAATTTGCATAAGAATGAATTTTTCCACAGAGAACGAACGGGGTCTTCCAGTCTTTTAAAAGCAGCAGGTCGCTCCGGTGACGGATCTTCGCTTCGCATTGTGCTTGTGTTCCAGCACAGCACTGCACCGAACGTTTCGGAGGAGTGCTTAAAGACCGAACAAATCAAATAGCTAGGGATGGGGGATTTAGAGAAAAGTCTGGTCGAGGGCCTGGCTGTTGACGGCATTGTTGTCTGTTTGCATAATCGCCGATTGTTTGGTCTTGAAATGTTTTGAAAAGTTTGACGTTTATGCGAGTTAGGGCTGTCGCGCTGCAAGGCAAATATTGATGGCAAAGGAGAATGTCAGATCAGAGGATTCCCTCCAGACAAAGAAATATGCAAACAACTCATTTAGGGCTCCTCGCTTAGAAATGTCGCTCACAGTTTAGAAGACTGAGAGTTGCCAATTTTTCTTGAAATTTCTGAACTATATATCACGGAAAGCATTTATCAGTAAATATATTTTCTTGCCTTTCAGTTGGGCTGCAAGCATTTCTCTGGATAATACTAGTTTTCAGAACTATTATTCAATCTAAGCGAATTTATAGTACCTCCACTTCAATGAAAGAAGACTTAATTTTATACGACAATTTTTCTGGGAATTTCCGATTCCTATCGTGCAATTTAACAAGCATTTGCGAAGAATTCTTTTATTTTAACAATAGTACAGTCTTAATATCTAACTATCAAGTCAAGACGTAAATTTTAATTTAATATTTCCGATTCTGGTGCTTAATTACTTGCTAGGATTTCTAAGAATTCATAATTTAGTTGAGTTATAACCATTTCCCATGACATTTCTGACAATTGCTTTTGGAAGAATTATAGTTCAGTTAAATTAAGGTTATGGCAAGCCTATATTTATTATATACGATGAAAAAAGACCTAAATCTGCGTATCAGTTGAATTACATAAATATATAATTTTAAGGAATATCTGGCGAATAACGCATTTAATCTCAATACACGGCAAAATTATTATCGTAGTGATTTCATACAACTCAATGCATTGTTTTCACGAAACAATGGGTACACAATAGGTAGATAAGAACAGCACTGATTCATAAATGTTTGACAACTATCTAAATTGTTCAAAAGTTTTAAGGACAAGAACAGTTAAAACTGTCCGATTTAAGTCAAGATTCAGCAATTAAACGCAGTTGCTCTATGAGGAAAGCATCTGCATTATACAACAGAAAAGCAAAGCAGAATAAATTCATAGTAATGCTGCCGTTTCGATTCTTCTTAAACTTAAGAAATTTCGAGCAATTGGGGAATTTTTTAAAAAAATTACTTATCCATTCAGACGTTTAATCAGTTAATGACATGATGAATACAATGCAAGTTTTTCACGTAAAATTTGGAGTTATTTGATGTGAAATTTTTATACAAGGATCATATGATCTCGGAAAGGAGAACATGAAATCCTTATACTGTAAAAATGTTTAGATTTATTTATTCTTCTTTGGTTTTACTCTTTCGCATGCATTACTTTTATTAGTTGGGTTTACTAAAATAAAAACTGTTTATAAGGAACAAATTACCTATTTATTTCTACTTGACAATGTAATATTAAACTTTTATATAAAATATATCAACCAAGATTTAAAAAAAAACTATTGAGTTTAGAATTAGTGATCAAGTTAAATTTATATACATTCGAAACAAATTCTCCAAATGCCAGTAATTATTGATTTTTTAAAAAAATAAAATTTTGAAATAAAGTTAAAAACTTTCTTACATTGCCTGGCGCCAAATATTTAAATGGAAATTTTCATTCTGAATATAAAACATTAAAAAATGAAGAAAAATCAGAAAAAATATTTGTTGTTTAAGACAATTAAAAGTAGAGATTCAGCTATTTTAAATGCCTTCACTTCATAATTTTTTTTTCCTGTTTTAAATCAACAGCAGATGATTAAAAAGAAATAAAAGACAGCTCAGAAATTCACCAATAATTTTATTTGTTTTACTTATGGTCTGCTTCCAGAAGAAAAATATGATGTCTTAAGACAATAACCCATTCGCCATCCATACCTTACGGATGAAAAGGCGATGACATTTTTCCAATTTAAAAACACGTCAAACCATTGCGAAAGCTCCTCACCATCGAATAGAATTTCTTTACATTGAATAAGGAACAAAACAGAAGACAACACTAACTTAAACAAGCAAGGAAGGAAGGAAGGAAAGAAAGAGACAGCAGATGATAAAAAATAACACTCTGATTATGACAGATTTCACTTTTCCACCCCGATACACTCTCGCTGTCATGGTATGCGTTTATTTCAAGGAATAATGTGACATGCCCTGGTAATTTCGGGTAATTAATGATTCCCTTTCTGCTACCCCCTCCCTCCAACTTCCCCTTATTTCACTACTCTGGAGTAGAATGCTCCGTCCGAAGTTGATGAATACCGTCTGAATCCCGATCGAGTTCTAAATCACTACTGGATACTTGAGAAAAGCTCTCCTCTGAATGGGTGGGAGTCGTGCGAGTTCTAGACACTCAAAGGAGATGCGTTTTCCTGAAAGATTGGATGGCAGCATTTTGCGTGGGATAAACTTTCAGAATGATTTCGAGAAAAAGGTATGGACATTAGCTGTTAGCTTTTGATACTTGCCTAGAGCGATAGGGTTTGGAAAGCAATAGCTACAGAAAAATAAGAATGAAGGAAATAAATAAAGCAGACAGTTGTTTACGAATACATTTTGATGAGCTAAATATTTCAATTAATGTTTGAATATTCTTAACATAAAAATCAATGTAGTCACTCCTACAAATATGTATGTATGAATGTTCTACAGCTCCTAAACAATTGGTTTGATTCCAGTCGACCTTTTCAACATAAAAGAAAAAGAAAGAATACCATCAACTTTTAAAAGTGCAAAAGATAATTATATATTCAATTAATTGGAGATTAAGTGAAATTTTACTGTTTTTCTGCATTTTTCTGCTGTGCAATCTGCACGGTTTTTTTTTTTTTTTTTTTTTTGCAAAAATGTTCTAATCTCATCTAAAAATTCGAAAGTTTACCTTTTTTTTTAATTGATAGTAAGATCTTTTCTGTACATTTTTTTCTTCGATTTTTCTGAATTTTTTTTTAACAAATTAAACGCAGTTGAATTTGAAATACTGTGATCAGTGACGTAATATGATATTTTTTTGAAATGGATTCAAAACGGTTGTTTAACGGTGTCTGAAAGAATTAAAAATAGAGCTGATATATTTTTCACACAATATTATATATAATTTAACAACATGGCATTTATGTTTACAACAGAAGAAAAAAGTTAAAACGAATAGACAAAATGTAAACAAATATGAAATGAGAAACAATTTTGTAAATTAACGATACAAATATTTTAAATTTTGATAATATTAAAACATCTCTTAAGATAAAAATTTAAATCTTTGGCCATCACGACAGTTAAGTTTAGTATTAAAAAAATAAATCAATAAAAATAAAAATAAAATAATTTATGAGTGAAATAATTAAAAATATTACTTTATTATGATAAAAATAAGGCATTTTCTTAGAAGTCAAGAATTTTTTTTTTCATTAATGAAATATTTGTTAAAGCTAAGTGCGTAAAATAAATAAATAAATAAAAAATAAATCTAACTTACAATTTTTGTAATTGTAATTTACTCAAAAATAATGAATTAAATTAACAAGTAGGTTCAAACGAATTAAGAAAATTCCGAACCACATCATTAAAACAGATGTTTCTTTTATATAGATTTTGAGTATCAAAAACGATATGAAATCTATTTTTACATATGGTTTCTAATCAACGAAATATAATGAATAGATTTTCCTAACTATGCTTCATGTTTGAATTAAATGTTTCTTATTTTTATAACATGGCATTTATATATTTTCTTACTGATTTTGTTTTGTTTTGTATAAAAGAACAAATAAGTGTCATGCATATAAGTTAGCAAATACTTCATAAACTTAACTGAAGTGTTAAAAATTACTAATAACTATTAAAATATGAATATTTGAAGTAAAAAAAAATAGGTCTTGGAATATCCAAACTATACAGAAGGTATGACGACAACGAATGATAAAGGAATAGCATTTGAAATCAAAGCATAAGCCAAAAGTGAACTTGATTGGGCCGCTTAAATTTTGAAATATTCGGCAGCCTTTATTCGCATTCAGCATTTTCATTTTAAAATAAAACTAACTAGTCACTGATATATGATTGTAAATTAAGTACCACGCAGAACTCTCGAAACCATTTCTAGCATCCGCCTCTTCCAACGCAAACTTATTTCTCATTTCTTAGATTAAAGTTTCTAGTTTTGTCACGAAAATTAATCACATGACCAGGCAAACAAACCAACTCATTAGAGGCAACAAAATACCGGGCTCAAGACAGACACGACTGCAAATTCTCCGGCAGCCCAAGCGTCTGAGCTGACTACTGAAGGAAAACAACTTGACGACTAAATCTGCCCTGAACTAACTGTGCCAAGATAAGATCTCTGGCACAGTAAGAAACAAGACACTTTGAGGAGAAAACTTCCTGACATACTGAACTTTCCCTGAGTTTGCTTAACATAATTTGTCAACTCATACAAACAAATGAGTCATCAAAACTGAGGAGATTCTTCCTCGGATTAATTATAAGATGAGATCATCTAGGATTAGTACTAGGTATTTGCTAAGAGAAATTGATTGAATTCTTTGGAAAAGTCTCCGCCTTATTTTTCTATTGAAGGAGAAACTGAGGGAAAAGATATCCAGAAGAGAAACTCATACAAACGTAAAACGAATACTTACGTGAAACAATTTTTTTTCAACAAAAGGTTACAGTTATATTAGTTATGAATTGAGTATCCTTTCTTAGCCAGTGTATTTCAATCAATTCCAAACAACTTGTAGTATGTGATATACATTAATTTCTCGTCATTATATTTTTATTTATACAAGGGCAATGAATATTAAGAATATCGGTTTGAAAAATCAAATAACGTAGAGGGACGAGGTTCTTTATAACTTCATTATGAGGTAGATGAAAATAATAGACGAGTTTCAGGAACAGTTATTTAATTATTTTCTAAGTTCCACATCTCACAAGACAAAACAAACACGAACACGAAAATTCACAACACTTATTTAGAATACAATTTAATAATGACCCCTAAGTAAGATAATGGGAAATATACCATGATGTTAATAAGGTAACGTCATCCGTGGTATCAAAAGAGAACGTAGTATAGTTAAGTAACCGCTATACAATTAATTATATTAATGCCATAGATATATAGGTCATAGATAACTTTTGCCATAGATATACTTAAAAACATAGAAATGTGCACTCATAAGCTGTATCCTTCAAATTTCAATTTTTTAAAAATTTAATAAAATGTTTCAGTATTTTCGGCTATTTTTTCACCAATAACATCCGGTAAAATTACTTCACCAAATGTGTTTTGCAACATTTTAAAAGTTGCCAAAATTTATCTTTTCTATGGTGTTAGTTTAAGCATTATACAGTGTTTAGTTTAATTTTTAGAATTCTTGAAGCTATCGTGATTATCAGTTAAAACTATGCCTCATATCTATGTCTTCATGTTGGTTCAAGGTAAACTATTTCATATCTCTTGATGGGATTGAAGTAAGGAAGTATGATACCAATTGTGGTACTACATAATACTATATAACAATAATCAAAACATTTTTCCGGAAGAAAAATTTCTTAAATGACGAAATTCCTTCCCAAAGTTTAATAAATTATATTAATTAAATTATGAATTAAAATTTTTTTAAATTGTGTTCATGTACTTTAATCACATTTAGAATTTAAAGAGTTTTTCCCATGCATTTAAAAAAGGCAGGAAGCAATTTTTATCTTCAGATAACACTACGGACTTTTCTGTAAGATTTTATTAGATTTTTAATTCTTATTTAAAATATATAGCCGATTAATCTTTCAACAAACTCAATTAGAATTGCACAAATAGAACATAAGTGATAACTAAAAACAATTTAATATAAAAAGAAGTAAAGAAATTAAGCCCTTCATAATATGCTTAAAAAGTGACACGAGCCGAATAACAATTTGCTGATATAGTGACCCCTCCCACTTAGGGTGGCCCCAGAGACAACTACTGTTGTCTTAATCACCCTATCATTATGCCACTGAATGTAAAAGTAATTTATTGTTGATTGTAAGATAGATGAGGAAAGAGCTCCAAAATTATGTTTAAGTGTAAGACAAAATAGAACATTCTTCTTACATTAAGAAAGTGAAAAACTGAAAAACGTTTTTAATTCTTCAGAAACGTATTTATTATTATTATATATCATTTAATGCAATAAATATCAGGAAGACGAAGCTTAGCTCAGCAGTTTTTTTAAATCGTTTTTTCGGAGAAAATATTTAGATACGAATCGCATACTGATTACATATGAATATTTTTTCAATCTTACCTGTATATGAACTGGTCATTTAAATAAAAATGCACTTAGTTTAACATGCTATTCGAAACAATCTTCTATATTAAAATATTCATTTTACAGTTTATCTATCATTATTTACACTTTTGAACTTACACTCAGTTCTACTATGGTGAAATCGGACCCTAGATGGCACTATATGACATCGACAGCATGAGAGCAGATAGAAAGAGGCTCCAATAGTTATAAAAAATGTTTTTTTTTGTGTGTGTAAAATCGCATTCTTTTCCAGAAAAGAATATATTATATATAACTTAAAAAGCAAAACCTTATCTAAATATAAAATGTGATCCAAATCATTACAGCCGTTTCAGAAATTCAAGAAATATTATGTATACAAGGATTGATCATTTAAAGATAAGATAAACCTAAAAAGATTTTTTATATCTTGAAGTAGCAATCGTAAATAAGAAAAATTACGCCAAACTTCTCTCTGAAGTTACTTATGCTGGCAGGGTATTCATATTTATCATTTTCTTAAATTATACTGATTTTGCCAATTAAATTTATCACATCAGATATCCGATTTTTGTAATGGATAATTAGTAAAGAATCAACTAATTCTCTTACAAGACATCAAACCCAAGACCAGAGTTTTGTAATGGATAATTAGTAAAGAATCAACTAATTCTCTTACAAAACATCAAACCTAAGACCTGAGTTTTGTAATGGATAGTTAGTAAAGAATCAACTAATTCTCTTACAAGACATCAAACCCAAGACCAGATTTTTGTAACGGATAATTAGTAAGAATCAACTAATTATCCATTACTAAACTTCAAGCACAAAAGAAAATTAATCTATACCAAGAAACTTTGTGGACAGAAAATGCCGAATAAATGTAAAACAAATGTGCCATGATAAAATCTCTAACAAGGAGAAAGAGGACACTGGACTGAAAACTTAACATACTACATTTTCCCGAAGTCTGTTTTAATCGACAGATATCAGATTTTTGTAATGGATAATTAGCTCAACTAATTATCCATTTCAAAACAATAAACACAAGAGAAAATTAATCTATAACAAAAAATTTTATGGAGTACAGTAAACGTCGAATAAAGCAATCCTAAACCAAATGTACCGCGATAAAATCTTTCGAACAAGAAGAAACAAGACACTTACTGAAAACTCTAACATACTACATTTTCCCAGAGTTTATCTTACTTGACAAATTATGTTACCAAATAAATGAATCGTCAAAACTGAAGCATTTTGTGAAGATTCCCCCTTCGGATTAATTACAAGATGTGATCATGGAGGATTAGTATTGAATCGACTCGAAGAGAAATTAATTGAATTCTTTGGAAGTCTTTCCACTTTATTTTGTTATGGGAAGAGGAAAACTCTTGGAAGCATTTCTTCAGGAGAAACTTTAATTGAAGCCTTTCAGCGAATTCATGAAGACGTCATCAAGAAGAAATTAACTGGAGCACACCAGCTTTGAATGCGTTCAGAAACGAGAGCGTGCCAGCAATTAAAATTTTAAACAATCGGAGAATTGTGCTGTTCAGAGAGTCAAAGAATGTGGAAATATGGCTCCAAGTGTAGTATAATGAATTTGTTTAGCTATAATTACAAATTTTGCATTGAAACAAGAACATTCATTCGCACAAATTGCTGCTAGTCAAGTTTTAAGTAAATAGTGATCGATCGTACTAATGAAATGAGACGCATTAAAATTTGGATGATTAAGAAACACTGAATGACCGTGCTTTAAGCTTCTTGTCTAGGTTTTCGGAAAAAGAATTAGTTTATTGATTAAGTTGTTAGTGTACAACTCAATCCAAACTGCAGAACCGAATGTCTTGTTAAATTACAAATATCTTGCTAAATTACACGTGTATAAACAATATTGGGAGATATTCGCACATGCGAGTACAGTTAGTTTATTTTTGTTTCGATAACGTGCTTTTTGGAGTTTATTAATAGAAAGATTTACACCTTCCTAAAAGTGAACTGCCCTTATTAAAAAATACATTGTCATAACTCTAAACAAATTATCATGCATAGATAAATAAAGTGCCATAATATTTTAGAGAGGAAGATGCTTATTTTTTTATTAATGTTTATTTTCTATTTAGAAATGTATTTAAGTACTTGTTTATCAAAAAACGGCAGATATTTCTACTGCTCATATACTTTTAATGCCATAGGAGAAGCGAATAATAAGTTGCTCGTAAATGCAGAAGATGGACACATATGTGTATATATGGACTGATTCATTTAAACTAAACGTTTATATGAGCAATATCTAGCCTTGTTGAAAAATCTATATGAAATGGTTGGTTGATGTCAACTCACACCAGTATTTTCAATTGGTAAATTTTGAGAAATTAGCTATATAACGGTGCCATTTTTCTCATATTGGAAAAAATATTCCTGGTAGAGGGTTAGTAAGTACATAGATTATTATTATTTTATTAATAACTTCCAATTTCTAGAAAAATATAACTTTGTTTTAAAAGATGTGAAAACAGCAATTCTGAATTGAAAAATTATATATATTATTACCAATTAAAATATTTTTTTTTGTTGAAATTGTTACAGATGTACGATGATATGGAAGAAGATAGATATTTCAAAAGTTCAAAGAATTTTGTATGACAAAACTTTAATTTTTCTCAGATGCAAATTAAGAAGTTTAATAAATAACAAAATAGGTTCATAACTTTTGTACAACATATGTTCAAAAACGATGTTCATAAGAAATACAATTAAGTCTTATTGTTTTATCTTCATTCCATTAGTTGTTCAGTGTCTACATCAATACATGGATTACAAAATCCAATAAGAGATTCTTTTACATCGCACAACTGTTTTAGTTGCTTAAAGGCAGTATATTCGAGTACTGAAGTATCCTTTGAATAATACTGAATATGTCTTAAAAGCTTTCATCTAAAATTAGAGTCTGGGATAAATTATTATATATATCACTCGAAATAGTTGAACTGGAATTGGGGGACAAGAATAATTCGTTGCCCACCAAATCTGGTTCCACGCAAATAAATTAATTATCATTTAACTAATTCACAGATATCACTTCCAGAAATCGTAATCCATTAAGAAAGGATTTATCTGTCCTATTCGAATGATTAATATCATCCTCCAGTCACACTGGCTCACCAACTACCATCACTCAATGCCAACAAAACCATCAAGGATTCCATTTTTCGCCAACTACCTTCTCCACCAAAAATCCCTCTGAATATCACACCCTTCCACTTCCAACAGAATCTACATCGAGATGGCATGAGTGTGATTAATTAGAATCTGCCACTCACTACCCCCCCCGCACCCTGGTCGAACCCTCACCCACACCTCTGCCTTCCCCCTTCTGGTAATTTAGGTTGGAAGGATAATTAAGTTGCTTGCTTCAAACGTGGTCGCCATCACGCCATGCCTGGTAGTCGACTGGGCTTTTAGGAATATAATGTCTTTATTACCATCGCCAAGCTTCGAAGACGACATATCGGAAAAGACCGATGTACAGGTAGTTGGGGAAAATCTTTCCTCCCTAATGCCTTTTGAGTCGTTGCCGATTTTGCGGATGGGTGGGGGAGTACTTTGTATGTCTAGGACAGAGTCGTCGGCAAGCGATTCTAATTTGGTAAATGCCCCGGAATCGTTTGATTCCTGAAAGTGGAAAAGCAGTTGGGGAAAACGAATGGTTTTGGCGAGAAAGTAATGAATTCGTCACCATTTTCGAAAAGGATTTATCGAACAGAATGTCGTACTGAAAGAAAATTCATTTCTCTGTTTCTTAGAGAATGATACATTTCGCGAGAGAATTTAGTAATGATGCAATTGTGTTCGCTTTTTTTTTCCCTTGGCAGATTTTGAGCACATGAACGATTTTTCAACTTTTTTTTTATCTGCAACTTTTCCATACTTTTAGTTAATTAAGAAAAATAAATCACATTTTAGAAATTTTATAGGATTTAATGAGAGCTTGCAAGAAAAAGTATGAATTTCATATGGATTATAATTATTAGAATATTTTGAAACTTATCTACAAAAAATAGCTATTTTCAGTGGGTTTTTTTATTATTGACTATCATTTTAAATCTAAGAGTTTGCATCATTCTTTGAAAATAATTTTTAAAAGCCCATTTTTCTAACATTTTCAGTTTGTGCAAAAATAATACTTTTCAATTTTATTACTTCAACAAAATGCACTAAAATTAATACATTGCAGATTTGAAATTTGACGCAGGAGCTATTTTGTGTCGTCTGTTGTTTTAGTAATTGCATATTAAAATGAAAATTGGGAACGTTTGATTAAATGTGAGAGTGAAAACATGAGTGAACTTGTGTTAAAAAAGATATCAGTAAACTGAAATAAATAATCAAGACCTCAAACAATGTAGCATCTCAAATACATTTTGCTAAAAGGAACAATTTAAGAAATATATAAGAATTTATTTGTAAATAAGATTTTCAATTACGGGTTACAGAAATTTTATTGCTAAATACTTTTGAAAATTTCTTATTGATATCTTACAAGAGTTAGTGACAAAAGTTTTATTAATTTGAAGCTTTTCAAATATATTTAATAAATAACTTCATGAAATTTTATTCTATTTAAATTTGTTTCATCGTTATGTAGGTTTATAAATTTCGGTTAAGAAATATATTAAGTGTGAAAACACGGTCCAAAAATATTCTATTAACGGAAAAAAGCCTCGAATGGCGAAATCTTTAAGTCACAGTGAAATAATTTCATCTAATTTATTTCCATATCAGTTTCGTTTCGTTATATTAACGTCCCGTTTGAAAGCCACACTAGGGCTATTTTGGGATGGACCTTGTAATTTATAACCACAGTCAAATGACGAGAACGAGACCTGAACTGGCACCTCCTCTCCAAATTTCCACACCAACCAGCGAGAGGGTTTAACGTGCACAAAATTCGCTTACACGATGCTTCTTCGGTGGAATCGGGTCTCGAACCTGAAATCCTCCGGGTCGAAGCCGATACCTAGCCACCAGGTCACCAATGCCCATATCAGAACCAATTAATAACTCTTTATATGGACCATTAAAATCACATACATATTTTTCGTTATAATTCAAATATTTTAAATATTTTATTACTGCCCATCATTAACTACAAGTAGAAATACATGTTTCACATTAAATAAACGAAGTGGAAAAATAGGACACTTTAAAATAAATTCACACAAATCGTCCATAGATTAGTTGGTAGATCTTATTGCTCTTTATATAAAATGATTTAAATACTCGATATATACAGTCAAAAGAGAAAGCGATATTATGCAAGTTTAAAACTTTCTATATGTAATAAAATTTATTCTATTTGAACAGCATGGAACCGTCACTGCTATTATCTCCATTGTTTAATAAAGTTCAACAAAAGAATAACTCAAATCTATGAAAATCAATCGAAGCTAAGTCAAAATAATGAAACATCCTGCCTTATGAAGTAATAAATAAGTGCAGTTATTTCAGAAATTTCTCAAATAGTCTGCTTAGAAGCATCATAAAATTTTAACAGAAATCTTGAAAAATCTGAGTAACCAAATTTGGTTCCTGTACGATTAAAATTAATAACTAACTTATCGAGTATTGTAGCTGACTTTTTAGATTTTATCCGAGATAAATATCGCCTCTAACTGCAATAAAGATAAGTTTTAGATATACAAAATAATACCTCTGATCTAAAACCATTTCATTTTATTATTTCTATTATTCTCTTAAATATATAGATAATTTCCTTTTAGTTCATCAAAGTTTATTTTATTTCTGCTATATAATGAATATAAAGTGCAATAAAGTTAAGTTTAGATACACAAGACGATGATCTGATCTAAATCCATTGTATTTCATTATTAAAAAAATTAAAAGAAACATGTCATTAGGGGTAAGAAATAAGTAATTCGCAGTTAATGCAAAGAATAAAGTATATTATTCGCTTAGGAGTATGCTTTGCCATTAGTAAGAATGTTCTATTATTCGCTTCAATATAAAGAAAATTTCCCCTTATTCATCAGCTTATTTCTGCTATATAATGAATATAAAGTGCAATAAAGATAAGTTTAGACATACAAAATGATAATCTGATGTAAAGTCATTTCATTTCATAATTAATCACTTAAAGGAGTCGTCATGTCATTAGAGAAAAAAAAGTAATGCACAATTAATACACATTTAAAGGATAAAGTATATAATTCACTTAAGAATATGCTTTGCCATTAGTAAGAATTTTCTATTATTAGATTAAATATTAAGACTGTTTTCCTTTAGTTCATCAAAGTTCTGGTAAATAATGAATATAAAGCTATGGACGGTAATTGAAGTTTAATCAAACAACCCAATATCCTGACATTAAAGGTGAGAAACTAATGCACCGACAGTAAATGAAAAATTTCCTCTTTGAACAATACCAGGACGCCACTGAAAGTTCCTTTCCATTTGTGATCCCTATTTCTTATTCTCTTAAATAGATAGGCATCCTCTCCATAGTTCAGCAAAGTTCAGCTCAGTTCTATGAAGTAATGGAAAAGACGGCGGACCCGAAGTTATGAAAAGGTGGGCTCGGCGAGAAAGAATTCCTTCCAGAAAACACTTCACCCCATCCATTACGGGGCATTAACGACTTCCATTAAGTACAACAGCCCTCTTCTCCTGAATTCTTGGGAGCGATTATTACGAGGTAAATTCGTTCTATGGTTTAATCTTCCTAGTCAAATTCCAACCAGCCACTCCACGGCCACGCATCCATCTACCTCGATGTGGGAGAAGGACACATTATAAACTGCCCCCTTTTCATAAGACTATGATGTCATATTCATCCGGGGGTTTGTCCTCATCCATCACGAGGCCGAAACCACCCTCCCTTGTTCTGAAAAGACCCCTTCCTTTCTTTGCGCTATTGCTCCTCTATCCCTTTTCCATAATACAACACAGTATAAAGTCAAGGTTTTCCTTTAAAGGCAAAGGCAATTTTAATGCGATTACGCTCGCCCTGGAAAATCTCTCTCTCTCTCTCTCACTCGCTCAGACCCCCCCCCCTCCCCAAAGCTTCTCAGTCCCTAATGGAATATGCAAGGATGGGGGGATGGCAGAAAAGGAAGGAGAGAGAGCATTCCGAAAGCCCAGTCAATCTTAAAATAGTGATTAATTTGAAATCGGATTACAGCTAAGTGTGTGTATAGCTGTAAACAGGGCCTCACCGAGGGGTGGAAGGGGTTGGGAAAGTTTGGACTCGGCGGAATACACCTCATTAGAGCTTGCACCAGGTAAGGGGGAAAAGTGGTCTTGCGCTTTCTGGCGTGCAGCCGCTCCTCTGAGCTTGTTAACTCACAACAAAGTTAAGATATTAAAGAACGATGAGACGGGGAATGCGATTAAAAATAAATTGATGGAGAAATGGAGGGGAGGGGAAGTTCAGTCGCGGCTTTTAGTGGAGTTTTGTAAATTATATCGCGACGATTTTTGTGGAGTAGATTTTGCTGTCAGTATGAGTGAAGTGAGCGAGGGGGGGGGGGGCGGAGGATTGAGTGCTAAAAGAAGAAACCCTCATTTGTGAATGTGGTTCTTTTGTTTTCATTTAATCCAGTTCATAAAATGGAAAAATGGTAGCTTATACATCATGAAATGATAGAAATGTAATTTATTATCATTTTAATTTTACAAATAGGGGGATTTAGTTTAGTTTTTTAACGTTTCGTTTTAAAGCAACACTAGGGTTATTTTGGGACGGATCCCGTAATTTTGAAGCGCGGTCAGATGACGAGGACGACACCTGAGCTGGCACAGCCTCTCCAAACTTCTGCACCACACCAGTGGGAAAGATGGTGCCGAAGGATTTAAAGTGCACCAGACTGGCTTACACGACGTTCTACGGTAGAATCGTGTCTCGAACATGAAACTCTTCGGTACCGAAGCCGAGACCTTACCACCAGGCTACCGCGGCCCCAACGCAAACAAGTTGGAAAAGATTATCCTCTAAGCATACATGTAAACATGAGAATACTAAAAAAATGCAAAAATTTGAGACCAATAGATGCAAATAGGTTATTTATATTATTGTTCTGGCTCTTACTAGACGTGCTTTTTTTTCCCACAGAGATTAGCCAGATATACGAGTAGGCTATTTTGCACTGAATAAAACCACAGGTTACAAACGGAAAATAAACTTCAAGTTTCTAAAAGTGATAAGAAAATATTTACATTTTTCAAAATGTAAATATTTATAGGACTGAAAACGATTCACGGTTATGTGATAAAACTATAAATGAAAAAGTAATAATAATAACACCAAATATCATCAAATTTATGCTTCCGAGCATGAATTCAACAAGGGTAATTTTCATTTATTTATTTACTTACTTTTCCTTATAAAACCTCAAGCTGTTTTAAATTGATATTTATATGTGCACCAAACACCTTTTTTTGACGATTGTACTACTAGTCAAACTATACTCAAATCCTGTCGATACTGCTATGTTCAGTGTTGGAGAGGTGGTTGGCTATACAAAAGAAGTCAAACTACGCTGACCACTGACTGTACTGCTGACGAAATAACTACTACTCTGCCACTAGTCAAATTACATGAAATAATTGCGAATTGATTTTACATAACCCAAGACAAGACACTTAACACTTAAATGCAAAGCGATATAGATCTGGATTGTATGTTTAAAACCTTATATCTCTTTAAGTAGGAACTTTTACAGGGTGTTTTTTTTATTTTAATTTCACCAAATTTATTTTATCGTTTCCGAATGCAACTAAAATCTTTAACAGTTTATTTCTTTATTTGTGACAATTTCCATTGTTAGCACGCTATCAGAGTACAATTTCATTTCGATGTGTGTTACGAATTACGATTACTTATATAAAAATACGATTACGATTATTATACAAAAAGTAATAAAAAGAAACAGGAAAAATTGTTTTCCGTTAGAAACAAGGTAAGAGCAACGAATAATATTCATATTTTTGAATACACGGATAAATTTATGCAAGAAAAATGTATTCTGATGATGATTAAGTGTGTGACAAAAGTGGCGTTACATCGGTAAAAAGCTCATAACTAAAAAAAAAAAAAAAAATAGAATTTAAATAGCTGTCAAAGGACCAGCTATTCAAAAAAAAAAATGTAGAAGAGAAAAAATGTAGATTTTTTGTGGTGTAACAATACATCATTAAGCAAAATCGGTTCTACATAAATTCATTAAACTTGGTGAGTCATCTCATTCTTTGCCACTTATGGATGTACAAATGGGGCTTCTGTGATTGGCCTATATTTTCAAACAAATCGAGGTGTAAAGTTCCAATATGCAAGAGAACACAGTGGTCACACACTCTACTCAGTGGTACTGCACACCGGTCATCTAGAAATGTTTCTTTATGTTTAAATGCAAAAAATAATTGTTTCCTGAATTTTCAATGCGATGTAATGATAAGTATTATTTATGTTTGAAATATTATATTATTGTACGTAGTAGATTTGTAGGGGGTGATTGTTCAAGGGGTGGTTGTTTATGATGATATGGAAACACAGCAATATGTTTTTTTTAAAATTAATTAAAAAATTCTTATGTGTTTTTTTGTGTTTTTCCCATTAACTATATCCATTTCGAGATCGATTTCATTGATTTAAAATAAAAATTCATGCATTTAAGGGTTAAAGGATTTCAAACACAAATTATTCTAGCAGCTTGATCAGGTATACGATATCTTTAGCTGTTCAGAATACGAAAATAGAAATATTTCTTGAAGGCAACAACCTCTTGAGCACCCATCCGTTAGAGGGCATCCCAAACAAACTGCTTATTTCCCACTATTCTCCCAATAGTTCCAGCGAGGCATATCTCTACCCTCTCCAGATCCGTGGCAAAAGTAATTCGGCCAAAAGAAAACTCAATCAGACTGATACTCGCTTCTTTCCCGGGAGTTCGGCGGACGCCAAGAATTGAATTAAGATCGAGACACAATGGACTGAGTAATTGGGGCCTGTCTGCAGGGACTTCCGTTGTGGGGAGAAGGGCCTAGGCCCCTGGAGCCCTGGGACTGTTTCCATCGGCACGCATCTGTGCCCGGTTGGCAATGGTGCAAGTTCTGCCTGTCGGATTCACGCTCACGGTGGAAGACAAATTGGCGGAGGACTCTGATTGAGAACGATGCACACGGAAGAACTTTTAAAGTAGTTCTTCGAACTGCGCTGCTGAATCACTTAGTTTGGAGGATGCAAACATAGATCTGAGTGCAGAATCGATTTTTACTAATGGTACATTTTATTTCATTTATTCTATTACAATGTCTTACAGGTATTCTGCTTTGATTCAGATTCAAACTATGCATGCACACCATCCAAAATTGCTTACCCAGTCAATGAGGAGAACTTCTTACTAATATATTACATATATATAACGTAGTATTAACAAATTGTTGAAGAATAAAAATTTCTTTAAAACTTAACTAATTAAAATTTTTAAGCAAGTTAATTACAATATTTAGACAAATTAATATTAAAACAAATATTTATTTAATTTTATAATAATCTATACTTATAATAACGCTCAATGTGTGTGTGTGTGTTGGCGATCTACAAGCCACACCATTCAACCTACAGCTACCAAATTTGGCACGTGTATACATTGGAGGTCGGGAATGTGCACCTGGGGGTTATTTTTTCGAATTTTTAATTATAATTTTATTTATTTAAAAATTAAGCGAAATTTTGGCGTGTTTCTGCTATAACTTCCGAAAATATTACCGTGCAAAAAAGATTTTTGCAACAAGTTAAAGTTGAAAAATTTATCTTTTAAGTGATACCAATATTTTAACCTTAAAATTAAGTTTCTATTTTTAATTAATTTTTAAATAAATATTTTAATTATATTTTTCAACAATTTTTTCCGTACAAAATAAAAATAAAATTTAAGCTGCACGAGCACGTTTCGCATTCATGGGGAAAATTAGCTTTTTTCAAAGTGTTGCCATCACATTGATTAAAGCTCCAATTAAAAATAAATTAAATCTTTTTGGAAATGAAATCTGCAAAAATATAATTTTCAGCACGTGTCTGTAGGAAATGAAACAAATATGAAATATTATTTTTTCTAAAAAATAAATTTAAGAAAAATTATTTTATGATCTTTTACACTCTCTATATTATTAATCCAATAAATCAGTTATATTTTAAGGCAAGTTTTGTTTAATATGAACAGGATATCCATTCAAATCATGGCCATACAGCTAATTTGTAAACCTTTAGTAATAGACACAGATCTGCTAAAATGGTCTAAATGGAAAATGCTTATATTTTATGTAACTTGATTCAATAAATGCTCTAATAAATAACGAATTTTTGATTTTACATAAAGCTTCTGCTGTGGAAATCACGTTTGACAAAATGTTCTTGAAATACTAATATTTTAAATAAAAAGAGTTAATTTCCAATCAAATAAATCAATCACTTAAACTGACTGATTTATGAAAATTTGAATATCACTATTCAATAAAAAAGGATAATTTGAGATTTTCCATCGATCGTTTCAAAGAAAATGCGCCAATCAGCGAGCAGGTTTCTTAAGATTAATTGGCCTAAGATTATGAAAATGTTGAATTTTTCTAAATTTTTAACATTCAAAACTTTATAAATCAGTCTTAGTTGATCGTGGAAAATAGAAACATTCATTCATTTATTTAAAGTTTGGTGTGTCCAGAATATTTCTCAGAATATGATACCTTACTGCATTAAATTTAGACTTCATAATTTTTGAAATATATTTATAAGCCGGAACAAAATATTATTATTGATTTCATTTCAATTCTTTTGAAAGCAATACTAAAAACTGAATTTTATGCTGAATCTGAGAAATTTTTGCTGAAATATACTTTAAGATATTACATAAATTATGAAAAATATTTTTAGTTCACGTAAGACTTAAATACTGAGCGATTCTGTTTTCAGTACTCATATTCAATAATAATAAATAAATAACAATAAAAATGATAAATAAAATAAAACTTTTGGTTTCATTAAAAAATATCTTTACATTAATTGCAATTTCAGCATTTCCACTTTAAATTAAAGTTGAAGTTTTACCGGAAATGACAACAAATTAGGAATATATATATATATATAGGAAATTGAACGAAACGATCTAAACAGTATAAGTTTGGTATGATTATCAAAATTTGAAGATTAAAAATGTTTTGTTTGAGAAGATATTAAGAGACAAGTTATTTGAAATATTTAATTGAAAATTGCAGCTAGCGGTAATACTGGCAAACCGGCTGGTCGCCAAAGGCGGCTAGTTAGTAATAATAATAAATAAGTAATTTTAAAACATATTTCCTAACATCATTGAAAATTGTTTAACATATATTTATTATTAACTAATTATAAATATTAAATAATTTTTGTAAAAAAAAATATTACATAACGTGATATTGTTGATCAAACAAATTAACCACTATTTATTAGACATTTACAATTTTGTTTCATTGATTAGCAATTACTTTTGATTTTTTTATCACTGCTTAATTTAGCAACAACTAATTCCTATATTCGTTTTTATTGTGAGGTGCGACTCCATTGATATTACATTCTAAAATTATCTCCACAATCCTCATTGCTGTGAACGAATAATCGGGTAAAAGGCCTTATAGGCATTTTTTGTAATTTATTGTAGTCTATTGTTATAAATCCATAATTATGTAATTTTCACCAAATTTCCGTAGTAACTACGGAAATTTCGAAGCTCTTGGAGGGTATGTAAGCATATTAGAGAATTCACTTTAAAATCTGAATCTTTTTTAAAATCCTTTTAAATCACAACCCCTCCTTTGGAAAAAAAATGTTTCTGCTTCCACCTATGAGTGAAAACCTTCTTGGTCTTCCATATGCATAATATTTAGATTTAAAAAACAATGAAAGTACTTTGTAACTATTTTTAAAATTAAAAGCTACTTTCTGCTTTTCATTCAACATTTTAATTTAATCAAGTCAACCAACTTTGATGTAGTACATCATATCATACAAAATGAAAGTACTATTTACAATAATACTAGCACAATAAATGTACAGTCTTCTGACATGTTAGCCAATACAAAAAATGGCGAAATCAGTCCATAAGCGGATGTCATGGACTGATTTCGTCATAATCAATTATACCGTGGTATTTCGCAGTATTCTTCAAAAATAGAACTCGGAGAGTGACTGCTGATGACGTTTGTAAACATTATGAAGGTTACAAATGGAATAAAAACTGAATACGCAGAAGTTGCGGAAATAACTGTATCATTAGACATTCAGAAGTCTTGCCATCAGACTGTTCATTTACAAATGAATATGATTACTTCAAAACAAAAAGTGATAGACAGATAAAATTTAACACACAAGTTTAGCATCTAAAATGTAGAACCATTTCAAATTTTGAATTAAATCTGTCCACTTTTATTTTTGCATGCAGGAAAACGCAATAATTCAAAAATGTAATAACCTAAGTAAATGAAATTTTGTTCACAGTTTTAGCATCTGAAGTATAGATTGTAACTGAATTCTGAAAATACAGATTGTCTGCCAATCTGTATTTTCGCATGCGCAATAATTTGAAATTACAAAGACAGTCAATCTATAAATGAAATTTAGCACGTGAGATTGTAACTGCAATTGTAATTCATATTGTCAAATATTGATTTCTATCAGGAGAAAGAAAGGCACTCAAAATAAAACTAACTTGTGTATTAAATTTTCTGGTATTTGTATTTTACTTATCTGCCAGTGATTAATCACCAAGAAAAAAAAAATGAAAATAAGCGTTCTCTATATTCGGTGAAAACGCTAGATTCACGCAAAATATCTATATTCTGTAATTATTTTTCGGCATTATCGTTAAGTTAAGGCACGCTATCATTAAATTAAGCTGCAACTTCTTTGCTATGCCATGAAGTACATAGTACTTATCTCTGGGATTTTGAAAATAAAAATCGGAACACTCGGGACATTCACGGACTTTCCCAAGGTCTGCAACTTTAGGATGAGGATAATACATTTATTAGAAAGTACAGGCGAAAGTTTTGAAGAGACAACCCATTAGTTTCTCCCCCCCCCCTCATTAATAGTCTAGATGCTTCTTTTCACAAAGAGAGTGTTCAGCCATAAACTTTATCAATTCGTTTCTCTTCTGGTGGTTGAATAATACTAATAACTCTGGTTTAGAATCTTTTTAGAAAAAAAATCTTACAAAATTAATAAAAGCATGCAATGAAACACCGAACTGTCATCAAAATATGTTGCCCGGAAAAAATTTTACCCTCAAATCAACAGAAAAAAAATAAATAAAAATTCACCACGCCATTAACACAGCCAGACTCAATTTGAATGCCCAACCACAAATCTGGTTCTATTTTTTATTAAATGGTATCAAACATCGTACACCTCCCGTCACTACATCTCACAGCTTATGGCCCAGACTTCCCCCTTCCGTGAACATAAACAGTTAATGTCAACAGCAGGCAGCCAAAGCCTCACACCCACAAACAATTACGCCATTTTACCGTACCATTGCAGAATGGAGTAGAAAACCCCGTCTCAGTAGTAACACCGTTACTGCACCCATGTGGAAATTTACACAAGGTAACACCCACAAGTTCGTGCAGCACCATTTACCTCACAATCGATAGAAATGGGAGCGAGAGAGATGGCGGGAGGAAGAAAAGAAAGAAAGAAAAAAAAAACTTGCTGCACACCCGACAAATGGATTGTCCAAATGACTAGGGGGACTCCAGCACGAGAAAATGTTAGAATCACTTACTTCTACGGCGCCGTGTGTGAACTGACCGACCTTAATTATCACTAATACATATGCACTAATGGTTCGGATACTGTGGGTGTGTGTGAAAGGGGTCGCTTGGTACTGTTGAGGCTGAATGGGTGTGAAGGTTCTACGGAAGCGTTCGATCAAGTGCTGGTGTGTGTTACAGGGCAGTTCAAGTGGGAGTGCTGTTAATGAAATACAATTGCATAGAAATATCAGTTTTTATCCTTGGAAAAATATGGCTAAGTTTCTGAAAGAAGATGTATATAATTAGCTGGAAGTGCAGCACATGGAAGTTCAAATAGAAGCTCATTTTCAATTTAGTTCATAATTGCAAAAATTCCTCGACAAGGAATTAGTCATTTCTTCTTTCTTCTAAACATTGAAATCATTGAAAGGTTTTAAAAATTGAATTTGATATTTAAATTGTATAATAATTTGATTGTAAGATACTCTAATATTAATTACACTATTACTAGTTGTACTTTAATATAACTAAGAGAGTATACATTAATATTAGTTAATATATTAGTTATATTAATTAATCTTAGTTGTAATCGGAATAAAGATATTACTAATGGCGGCATCCTGGTCTAGGGGGTAATGCGTCTTCCCCGTGATCCGGGCGTCCCAGGGTCGAGTCCTGGTTAGGACATGGTTGTTTCTCCCCCTGTGTTCTATCTGTGAGGTGTGTGAAAGCCCCCCCCCCCCCCCCGTAAAACAACGAGGTTGTGCAAATGAGAGTATGAATGTCATATTCATATAAGCTGGAAGTCAGACTTCTGCCCTCGAGTACTAGGGAGTCTTTACCCTCAGAAGATACTGCACCCCCTTTCCGTTGTAACGCCGGCACGACATCATCAGATATTACTAATGGCTATTAGCTAAAATTTGAAGAAAATATTCACTTAATAAGTTATAGGTGGGTGCATATATATTGTCCATATCAAACAAAGGTCTCGTGTTAAAAGTTTGCTTAAAAATCTTATCTTGCGTCATGAATAACATACTTATAAAATCTACAAAACATTTGTATAGAATTTAAAACATGTAAAAACAACATTCAAATCAATTTTTGATCCGGATAGTTTTAAATTTCTAATTTTCCTTTGATAGATTTTCTGACTCGGATAATACAGACCTCGAATGATAGCTACTCAGATAATTGAGGTTCAACCACATTCGCAAGTGTTGAATCTAAATAGCAATAAACATTCAAATGTATGAAGGATTAAAAGAAGAATCACAGTACCGCAACTACATAATCATATTACCATAATTAAATATTGCCCTTAATGAAATTTTAAAAGCCAGAAGAAGCCACTGTCAGCAATTATCGAAGTCTCTTCAAATCGCTTGAGAGTCACCTCATTAAGAGAAGACAGTTTACTCCAACTTTTATTTACCCCTGTGCAATTATTGGCACCCTACCCACTTTTATAGATCCCACGAGTACAATAGAGGCAACTGGCGGAATATCCTGATCTATAACTTAAGCTCTGTATTGAGCTTTCTCCTTATTCACAGCCCTTATCATAAATAGTCGATAACAAAAGGGATGGGAGATAAAGGATACCGCAGCAAAAGAGAAGCCGCCAGGATCATAATGAGGATAAAAATATAGAACGTTATTACTAGTGGGTGATGAAATGATGTAAGGACAGAAATATTTCGTGTCTATGACCGATCATGTAGATAGATATATACAAGTATTGGCTGATAAAAGTTTGGTATAGTATAGTTTCCTCGAACTGTGGCATAGGAGCAGTAAGCAGGATGCTAATGAGGATAAAGAATATAAAATATTATTATTGGGAGATAATGAAATAATGTAAGGACAGATGGATTTCATTTCTATGGTAGATCAGGTAAATGAAAAAGAATAATTGAGAATAAGAATTTGGTATAGCTTTTCAGAGAATTGTAGTAATCGAAGTGACACTGAAGATTAACTTTAAAGTATATTTAAACTAAAACTAAACTCGGTACCTCGACAGCCCGTGTGGGCCAAGGCCTACGGTGACCATTTCTACTTTCTTGACCGAGGGCCCTGGGGTGCAAGGCATATGTCCTGGTAAGGTGGTCAACCAAATGCGGAACCCCCAGTGTTTAGCTCCCATGCATGCTTGGTCCTCAGTTTATCAACCCACTGAAGAGATGAAAGGCTGAGTCGACTTTGGATCGAACCTTGGACATGAGCGTTGGGAGCGTAAACGGGCATAAAGCATATTTAGTGGATAATAATACGGCGCAAGGATAGGTAGATTTCATTTCTATCGTAGATTATTTAGATATAAACATTACTTTGGACAAGGAATATGTGATTAAAGTTCACGGTTTCAGGACTTTTGAATCATGAGACCAATTGAGTTGATCATGATGCTCGAGAGAATAACAAATGTGAATGCTAGAGTCAAAATTTTCAATGCCAGTAAACAAAATCAATGCAGAAAACTGTCTTACTTGAAGCATTTCTTTAAAATTATCATATTACTTTAAATTAAGGCCTATGAACATGCTTTAATGCTCATATAGTCATTTGGGAACGCGGACATTTGCATTCTTTAGATGGAGTTTCAAAAATTTTTTTTTACCGAAATCGATTACGAACAGTAATAATTTGAGAAGTCCCAATTAGTTAAATGTATCATTCTTGATGTACTCGAAGTCCATAATGCGACAGCACTTCGGAATTCGGAATGGTGGGCATAACCAAGACGAACACCTAAACCGGCATTCCACATTCCACCTAAGCCGGCATGCATTAAATGAAAGTAACGAGCACCAAGTTTACAAGTTAAGTCTTAGAATTTAATAACTAGTACTTCAAATAGCTCCAAGATAAGTCTTCGATGGGATAATTCTCGAACCTGAGACATTCTACCATAGGCTACCCCAATGAAGGTAATAATAATAATATAATAATAGCTCCAAGACAGGTCTTCGATGGGATTATTCTTAAACCTGAGACACTCTACCATAGGCTACCCCAATGGAGGTAATAATAATAATAATAATAAAAAATCATCTAGCTTACGATTGATGAACGTAAATTTCTTTTTCCGAGCTACTTGGCTAAAGAAATGAACTCTGACTTTGACTCTTTGGGGCCTTCTTTGCAAACATTGCATTTACCTGCCTCTGAGAAAATTATTTAATTTAATAAAAAAATAAATTTTTATTAGAAAGTAATGCGTTTTACCACCAATAAAACCTCCACCAGAAAGCATCTCAGAAACGAGAAGCTTCCGATATGGTGGTTGGTTCTCGCCACTCGGGTGGGTACAGAAATGATGGGAGTCGGCTACCGCCTATCGATGATGCGACGTGCTACTCAAGTTGTACCATGGTCGGTGATGGCCCTTAGGACTCGCTCATAGTTCCCGCCAGTGCAGCTGTTGTGCGGTCTTATCAGTTTTATCTGTATGCCGTAGTAGTGGGCCGGAGTGGGCGTTTACGGTTACCAACATTAAAAATAATCTTAATCTTGTAGTGTAAAAATGTTTACTTATTAAAGTAACTTGTATTGATTTAGGCCGATTAATATAAAGAATATTAAAAAAATTAGTTTTAAAAATTAATTTTAAGTACTTAATTTTTAACTAAGAAATTATTTATAAAGCATTTTAAACACCTACATAGATATTTTCTTTACTGAAAATTCTCTTCAAAATAAAGAAATGAAATAAATATATAATGCATAAATCAAACATTAAATTATTTATAATTCATTGAAAAATATCTATAACTTTAATGACGCAAATATGAAACACTGTTAAATAAAAAATAAGATACAAGTTCATATACAAAAACTGTAAAAGCTTTCTTTGTCCGATTTTTAAATTGATATAATTATATTTTGATTTTTTTTAAAGAAGTATGTTTAGTGCGAGACAAAAATTCACTAATAGTTCTATCTTTAATCATTCTGCTATAAGAAACGGAAAAATTAAGAGTAACACAGAATAAAAAGCCAAATAATTTACAAAAGAAAATACACCACTTTAAATTTTAACCACTAATGAAAAACGCCCACTTTTTCTCCAAGATTGTACAAAGAGATTAGATGCCAACTTCACAGGCAAGTGAAAAATTAAATAAAGTTATAACAGCATGATTCATAATTTAAACGAAGTCATCCATTAGCGGCGCGTGTTCGTATGCAGTTTTCTATGCCATCCAGGAAGGAAATCACTTCAGATGGCATGTCTATTTTCCTTTGTCGTGGAAGTAAGCGGTTTATTACCTAACAAATGGCCACACAAAACCTTTAAAAATAAATCGGAAATCAGAGTGGGGCATAAAAAATATCAGTGGGAAAATGTATTTTTATTCCTATTTCAACGGAAGCAAATGACTTTCAATATTTCTTTGCCTTTCTTTCATATTTTAAAAGGGCTGTTATATTTTTCTTCAGATTTTAGTCGCTGCTACGATAAGATAAGTAGGAAATTTTAATAAGGTTTATAGATTCTTTTTCATTTTTCGGCCAAACCCTTTAACGTTGAATTTTAATTCTTGCAAATATGGTAGTAATGTCCAAGATTTTGTGAAGTGCAGAAGAAAATATAAAAATAATATTTTCAGCTTTTAGGTTTAAAAAAAATTATGAATCCTATAATGCATAAAAGGCCATACAGAACTTTCAGAAATTCATTTGGAAATTCGCATATTCTTTCATATCAGTATAATCAATAATAAAAAATTTTTTTATGATAAGGACACTTATATTTCATTGAAATAAGAATGTCCATAATTAAAGCTGACGTTTTCAAGATGTCTGTAGCAAATATTATGCAGCATAATTTCATGAAAAT
>JAPMOR010111524.1:2638321-2660771 GCA_026543865.1 Argiope aurantia
CTTCCTATTGTGTACAAAGCCCTTCATTTATTTCAAACCACGTAGATTGGGAATTTACGAATACAGTACGTACTGTGAAGTTATAATCAGAAATAGTGGCAACAATTGAGGTCCCCAACACATTGACGAAAAAATGAACAACTAGCAGAACGCTGCTCTTTTCCTGTCACATCTTGCATTTTTGCACATGACAAGTAGAAGGATCGTGGCAAGCGCCTGCTTCCAATGCCTTGGCAACGTTGCCAATGTAAAGTCGTGCCCTCCTCATTTCATTACGATATAAGAAAACTAGGCCGGATAGAACGGAAAGCGTATAGTTGCGATCCGGATACTCGGAAGTTTACTGTATAATTTTCCGATTTCTAAAAAGTATTGGATATTTTGTGTGGCTTCGCTGCGAGTGGACACTGTTTTGGCACATGCACCTGTGAAATTTTTTTTTGTCACCGCACTGAAATTTATCTTCCTTAACAGCTTTTTAACGAGAAAAATACAAACAATATCAAAACAGACCACATAAATACATAATATCATCTTAATTATGGCTAATACTTCCGAGTCTTACATGCAAGAACCCAATTAAATTTATCTTAACACGAAGAAGGTACTTGAGGAAAAAAGCTCCAAAATTCTGTAAAATAGATTTACCTAAAGTTCGAAAACCGTCAGACAAACCTGAAATTCAACTCAATTTCCCTCCAATAATGCTTTATCGACGGAACAGGGCGAACATCCAAGTCCAATAATCCTTGCACTAGATCTTTGGAAGACATATCTTCGTTTACCCCATTTTCCCGAGTTAATGGACCTGGAATGCAAATGAGAGAAGGAGAGGCTCGTTTAAAGTGAAGGAAGCTTTACCAAAAAATCTTTATGCCCAATAGAATGAATTGGTCATTCCCCTTTTCCGAAGCCGAAACCAATCGAATTTCCAGCAGCAGTTGAATCCTTTCTCGAATCTGGACGAGTCAGGGAATTTAATTGCTGTGAACAAATAGATCGCCCAACTCGAGCTCGGCCGCTCAATCTAATTAAAAGACCCTCTGTGTGGTTTTCGCGGGGCATTTAGCTCGATGAATTGGTGACTCAGTTGCTGAGCATCCTCCCTGGCCTCTTTCATACAAATACCTACCCACCCTCCACCTTCTTGCGTGAAACCCTTTCCAAACTAGCTTAAGACGGTGAATAATTCACCCTTCCGAGGATCGAGGTATTTACAAGAACAAGGATTTTAGACTAAGAGCACAATGATTTACATTCAGCTATCAAACATTTAAGCAGAGGTTCATTCTGAAACTATGAATCAAGCTGAGGATGTGGACTTAGTCCGCAAGTCAGATGCAAATCTCCAGATTCTGAAACTTCTTAATAATTTTCGTATTCTGGGAAGATTACCATCCTTGACTCAGATAGGTGCAATTTAATTCCTAGTTGCGGCGAGCTTAAAAGATTTTATACTGTTTAACATTAGTAAAATACAGACACAGCAATGTTTTAATAATGCGGAAGGTTGTAAATGAGAGGAATTTTACATAAAGCCCTGAGTTGTGGTCAAATAATCGCAATCTTTGATTTATGACGCTAGATTCTTAACAACATCCAGTAGTTTAGATCAAATGTAATATTATAAGATTAAAAATGAGAATTATGAAGCTCTGCTACATAGATAGAGAAACCGGCAGTTGTATGCCTTGCACTTGCTGAAACTACTACAGCAAAGGCGGGGAATAGTTTTTGTTCATTGGTCAGAGGTATTTACAATAAAGGGAATTTTAGACACACAATGATCCAGTTACATTCATCTACTAAGCATTTAAGAAAAGGTTGATTCTTAAAGTATGAAATAAGTTAATGATGTGGACTTCATTTAAAAGTATTTGGCAAAGATTCGCAAAATTTAATTCCCCATTGGAAAATAAACTGACCTTAGAATCTGCAATATTTCTATAATATTTATGAAGAATTAATATACAGACTGTAGATTGTGAAGGATTAGAATTTTACAATGTGAATATGTCATCAGTTGTATTTTAATCATGAAATAGTGATTTAGTTAATAAAATAAAGAAAAGGACATTTTTCATAAAATAAGTTTTTTTTTCTTCTTTTGGTCATTTTGCTTTAGAATCAGAGTTTCAAAAATTATTTTAAATTTAATGCAATATCTGCAATCATACTTCTGATCAATTTAAATAAGGGATTTTTAATGGGAATAAATATGGGAAAATTTACGAATCCGACACTGGACTTCCAAATAACACTTCTTTTCTGCTTCTACTTATCGAAAAAATACCCTTTTTTAATTTGCCATATACGAAATTTAAAAGACTGAGTATTGTAATCTTCAAAATCAACCTCCCTGAACTACCAAAACACACTTTGGAAATTATACTTGTGCATCTGTAAACATAATTCAAAAAGGCTTTCATCTAGAATCCTAAAATTTGCTGCATGGTCTTTAAACTTAATTTGTCGATTTCTATCGAATTTTGAAAGAACATTTAGAGGAAGTTTGTGTTTTCGAATGTCAGTGAATACACAAAGTACATAAACCAAAGAGCTAGAGAGATGAAAGAAATTTTCAGCCAGTTTTATAATCTATAGAGTAAATTCGTATTAAATTTTGAACTAAATCCGTCAAAGGATCGACTGCCTTCTGCTTAGTACATTCGCATGAATGTAAGCACGATAGCTCAAAAATACGATTTGGGTATATGAAATTTGATGTCTGAACTTATTTTTAAAGTTGTAGTTTGTCTCAGCAGCTGGAAAATAAATATCCGATTTTCTTTTATTATATCATAAAATATATAATACTTGTGTGCAGAATTCTCTAAATAACTCGAGACATTTATGATCTTACACAAGCACCACAATTTTTATAGTCGGAATAGGATAACAGCTTTATGAAAAAGTATGAGAGAAAATTTCAGGGAAACCACACCTTCTGGTTCCATTAAATATATAACTGAAGCTTACTTATATGTTTTATAATGACATTTAACGCAATATTATATGATTAAAAAGGACTTATCGAGTACAACAAATCAGCTAAGAAAATGGTTCACCTTTTTCGGGTATCTTACATAACACTTATTCATAATATTATGACATAAATATTGTTATACTTACAAAAAGTTCGGTTTCAGTTAAAGGCAAATTATTTCAACGATTCGTTGAGAAAAATTTAATACTTTAGAAAGATGTTAAGCTTAAGAAATAATTTCTGATTAGGTAACTGCCTAGGGCTGCTAGAGTTTGAAATAATTGTCAAAAAATAAGTTTATAAAAATAAAATTTCTATTAATTAGAAAATATTACGATAGTACTGAGAATTTATCAAGAATAATTAGTCAAATTCCAATCTGTTTCTTTACATTCACTTCTTTAACACATTTATAAATACTGAGCGTCTGCTAAAATGATAGTATGTACAAATGTGGTTATAGCGCAGTCATACGCCACAATTAACAAATAAATAAAAAATTATCCAATTTTACTAAGTTATTAAAATAAGAAAACCTAAAATAAATCATTAACATTAAATTAACAAATATGTTGAAATGCAAAACTCATTTGATTGGTTTAATAAAGCAAGAACCTAATAATGGGCACTGCTAAATGACTAAACAGATTCCTCCCGAGACATTCACACTTGCTGTTTTGTAAACACAGTTGTTATCAGCATTACTTTAAAGTTATTTACCAACTTCTACACAGTGATCGCTGGAACTACAAGCATTCCTAGTTTAGATTATTTAAAATTAGGATAGATTTCAAAAGTGGAATATATGTTGCCATCTGGAATTAAATATACATTAACCGTGATCTCTAAAAATATGAAGCCTTAGTAAAAAAAAAAAAAAAAAAAACTTTGCCTAATCATGCCTTTTGGAGTAGAATTCATTACATGAACTAAAAAAAAAAAGAAGAAACATAACGACCCCGCCCATTTTACATCGGATGTATAATCCTTTATCACATCCTCCCCACACTGTAGTCTAAAAGCGGAATGTAACTTTAGTCGCGAAAAGTTTTGTTAATTCATTTGTACCTCCATGCCTCATTCTTTTTTTTTCATCGTCTTTTCCATACCCTTCATTCCAGTTCGATTAATTCGTACACGTTCTGGTCTGTCATTAGTCGCCGGCGGTCTGTCTGTCCGTCCGCTTCCGTGCACACCCTAAAAAGGGACACACGAAAGGGTTAAAAATTTTGTTAAAGCGGATTTCGAAAGCTTGGAACAGAAAGGGTTGCGACTCGGATTTATGAAAGGGGTGAGGGAGATTAGAGGAATACCCCGTTCCCTCTTACCCTCCTTTGAGTAATCATCGTTATGCTCGCAAAGGGCAACGGCATTAAAGTAATATACGCAGTTCAGCATACGGTCGGGTGGCAAATGAGGACCCGATTAGATTGCCGCCCGGCTGCGTCGGTAAGATTCGGGGCTGCATGGAAATAATCTACATTTGGTTGCAGGCCATGGTTTTTGGTGATGCAGAGATGAAGTGGAATTACGTGTGTGAGAGCAGCTCATTTAGGAAGTCATAAACGACAAGGGACTGAGGTGAACAGTATCAAGACATTCATTGGTGAATGCAGGATGGTTCTCTAAAGAACCTGGAACATACGTCGGAGATATAATAGAAAGGGCAGTAATATTTCTTACAAAATGACAGTTGTGTAGATTAATAGGGCAAGACTAGAATTGCCATATTTAAGATATGCAGATTTATAAATTAAACGCAAACAAAATGTTTTACGTTGGAATTCAAATAAAAATAAATTTGAGAGTTGTGGTGGAATGTAGATCATTATGATCCGTGCAGTGGAAGCAAGAAGTGCACATTTCTTTAATGATCACATTTCACACAAAACAAACAACATACGAAAGACAACACATTAACGCGCGCATATTTTAAAAGAACAGCATCTCATCTCATTGTAATTCGAATCGTAGTGCACTCGGGGGATGCGTACCTAATCAGGCATCGCCGTTTATTATCCAAAAGAGAAAAACAGTAATGCAACTGCTACAGAGTTTAATTCTGCACTTGTAACAAGCCACAAATACTTCTGGGTTTTTTTGACGAAACACTTTTGGATGGTGCATAATTGTGAATCTCATTTAAAATAAGAAAGAAAATCGATTAATTTAAGAAACAGAAAATTGAGGTTTACTTGAA
Source organism: Argiope aurantia (assembly GCA_026543865.1). NCBI lineage: Eukaryota > Metazoa > Arthropoda > Arachnida > Araneae > Araneidae > Argiope > Argiope aurantia. The sequence goes on from JAPMOR010111524.1 coordinate 2,643,508, forward strand.
TATGAACTTGTTATTTCAATAAAAACATACAACTGGATTTAACTCTTTGTACTCGGAAAAGCAATTCGATGCATATTTATTCACTTAAGACAAGAATTTGTTCATTCTTTTGAAATATATATAATTGTTTTAATTTATGATTGAACGAATTATTTTCCTCATCATCTTAGCATTTTTTAGATATTTTTAACAATTAAAAAAAAAAAAACAAGAAAAAAGAAACATTAAAACGCACCGTCACGAATGGTGACTAAGAAGCAACACTCGATGCAAAGGGTTAATATTTACTTTATACGAGGCATTTTTTATGATAATAAAAAGTAATCATACAATTTGAAAAGAAAAGCAATATAATGAGAAAGTATCAACCACCGACAGTGATTGTTCCGATCAAAATTTATTATTACATTTTTTCGCAAATGCGTTGAAAACAAAAAACAAAAACAAAAAATGAAAATCATGCGATTAAAATAAAATTAAAATTATTCTTTCTAGACCCAAAATATAATCACAAAGTTTAAGATCTGAATTAATTTATAATGAAATATACTTGATCTTTCTTTAAGAGAACCTTGACAAATTAAAGAAAAATTTATTTTATCACGTAAGTTAGTCATTTCATATTAACAAACGATATTATGGATGTTGTTTTTCATGACATATTAAAAACATTTATTCATCGTCACCGAGTTTTCATTAAATAGCTCATGTTCTAAAAATAAGACAGCATAATGTATACACAAATGATGACATAACTTTCATAAGTTCAATTTTAGAAAGTTAAATATCCTTTGCAAATGGGAATTGCACATGATTTAAATCACAATCACGAAACGTTCAGTTCCACCAACGTAAACACAAATTCCACTACAGATACTAAGAGTAATGAGTGCCATAAAGTTATACCAATATCATTTGACATGTCGCACCCCAAGCGTTCCCCCCCCCCCTCTCCTTCCTCTTCCATCAGCCACCCTCAAATACACCCCTACTGTCAAGTCAGCAATAGACAGCTTCTGACAACCTGTATTTACATAAATATCCCGTTTGTGGTATGAAGCAGGAACAGAGGCTTGTTGACACCCCGCTGGGTCGAAGGGAATCGAACGGACAACCTGACACAACCTTCCTCCCTTGGGGGTTAAAGCGCCGAAGAACCCCCATTTTCCGGATAAATATCGTTATTTACTTAAAACTCCCGTGGTTACAGTGTCTATTTAGATAAAACAGTGGTGGAACCCCAGCGTTGATTAGGCTGGACCCTGAAAGAACGTGAGAGGAGTTGTTAAAAGATGGTAGATGAGGTCACTCAATGTTCCGAAGAGACATGTGAGGAGGGGTGATGGAGCTGCTACAAGGTTATGTCCTTCCCCGAAGATAATTGAACTGTTCGTAATAACGAGGTATTAACTGGTCGAAATCGTTCGGTGCCTTAGGGATATACGGGGCATGGAAATGCGGCTACAAGGAAAGCGTGACTTTTAAAAAACGTGGAACTATTTGCCGGCCAGCTGCATTGGAAGGAATCGAAAAATATGGGAGGCACCTCTTAATTAAAGCGTCTAAAGTCTTAACATGGCTCCAGTTTAAAACGAATTCGTTTGCAAATTAGTTATTTCGGCAATTGCTAGACTGACATGAAGAATGGTTTCGTTCACTAAGAAATGAGAGTTTATGAGCTCATGCTCGGCAAACCATACTTTGATCAACATGTTAACAGTAAATGTGCGTAAATTTATGGTTTAATTATCTGTTCTGAATATTTAATGTTATAGGCATGGGAGAAATCTAGCAATGATTGTTTTGCCTTTAATGACTTGATCACTTTTTACATTTTGTTTTTGCTGATTTTATGAATACATGCCTACTTAGATTAAAGTTGATAAATATCTATACTACTAGAGTATATATGCATGTACTTTGCTACCTATATATTTTCGTATATGTATCACTATTAATTTCAAATCCTGCAATAAATAACTCGTGCAATAATATATAGATCCGGGGTGGGCAGATTTTTCCAAGGTATGGTCTAATTTTTTCAAGGTGTTGCGATCCACCTAGTGACGCAGATGTGATGAGCTAAAAAAAAATCTACAATATTTATTATATCTTAATAATAATCACGGAATATGTACTTATCTATATAACTAAAAACATAATAAAAATAGCAAGATACAAACATAATATTAATAGCAAGATACAAACATAATATTAATAGCCATCATAAATATGTTTCTTTTAGTATGCGCGTCTTAGATCTTGCTGGTCCATCGGTCGATCGCCATCGAATTAATGCCCACCCCTGATCTAGATCACTAGCCTAAACATCAGCTTACATCATTGGCACAAAGATATAAAGGGCAGTCATTATAAAATATTTTATTATAATTCTTTAATTTAACTGAGTTTATATCCTCAAATTGTACCATTATATTAGGGTGTCCCAAAAGTTTCTATGGCGCTATGAATGGCCTTATCTAGCTCTTCTTGTGCAAACATGCAGGCTTATCTATTAGACATCTAATGCATAGAAAACTCATTTGGCGTAAGAACAATAGGCCGTTAACTGTCACAAAGCCGGAACTACACCCAAAAGTTCTTTTGTCCAATGGGGATGGAAAAGCGTAATTTCCTATGAGCTCCTTCCTCAAGGTGAAACAAATTCTACAAAATAGTGTCATTAACTGCATCAATTAAAAACTACCAAAGCAAAAAATACGGCCAGTAATAATGAACCGACGAGGTGTTTCTCATCGTGGCAATGCGAGACCACATATTGCATTAATCGTAAGAAAGAAGCTCTTACAGTTTGATTGGGATGTTTTATTGCATCCTGCATAATCTCTAGATCTTGTTCCATCTGATTATTACTTTTTTCTGACCTTAAAAAAATTCCCTTCGCGATAAGTTCTTTAGCTTTAAATCCATCAGCGAAATAAAAGCGCACCTCGAGAATCATTTCTTGTCCAAAACACAACAATTTTGGAAAGGAGGCATAATGAGTCTTCCTGAGAGATGGAAGAAGGTAAGAGAGCAAAAGTATTCTTATATAATAAAATAAATAATATCTTAAACAGTAAATATTGTGTATTCATTTCATATTAGATATAGGGAAAAAAACTTAGGGGATACCCCAATAAAAATGTTATACACTAATTAGGTATTTATTACAGGAGAGTAATTTTATTACACAATACGCCAAAAAAAAAAAATTCTTCTTTTGCTCAATTGTATACTGAATAAAAATGTTTAAAATACTCAGGTCCTAAGAAATGCACAACACTATGAGAAGTTTTGAAAGAAGTTTTTCTTGAATAATATACCAATTTGCGAGGGGAAAAAAAAAAAAAAAGGAGCAAAGCATTCTGGAGAAACATTCCTATTTTTATCACACAAAGAGATTCCTTTTCTTTCATTTTATCTTACATGCATGCAAATTTATACTTCATTCGAAAATAAATTCAACCCAAATGGGTTTGTGCATCTGCAAAATACAAATAAGATCAGCACTGCGAAAAGATAGAATCCAACACCTTCTCTCCACACCAGCGTGAAATACAAAATAAGCAAGAAAAACACTTAAAATCGCTCTCTTTTGCTGCTTCTCTCTCTTGCTTGTTGTTTATTTAAAAATGAGGAAGTGGAATTTTCTTCACGAAGAAGCTTGGCGAGGAATAAAAATTGCCAGACCACGACTTCAAAAGATCGCTCTGAAGAGGACGAGCAGTGATTGAAAAATATTTGATGTTTTAAGCCTGATAAAAATCTCAAATATACATATCTTTTTATACACAGAAAAAAAGCCTCCCTTCTTTAAGGCTCTTCGTTTGAACGCGTTATCAAAAAGGTGGAAATAGCATTATAGGAATCGTTTACTCACTTTTCGGAGAATGTATTACTCGGATTTTTTTTTTCTTTCAAAAAAACATTTTTCTTTTTCATTTTTGAATGGGGGGATTGGGGGTGGAGAAAATGTATACAAAACCAATTTACCTATCGGCGAAAAGCATAGAATGTATCGATTTCTCTACCTACTTTTTTGCCAATATTCTTCTTTTTTTTTCGCTTCTCCTTTTTAAGCATGGTTTTTATTCCGCGGCAATCAATTGTGACTGTTTTGCTCCGGCCTTGGGGGATTCGAACGAAAAAAATATATATATACATGGGGGCGGGGGGAATCGGTTTTTAAAGGAAATCGAAAGTAAAATCTTTCACAATCATCCGGAGTATTCTTTTTTTTTTTATTATCCCTCCTCTTCTATTTCTTTATAACCTGGGCGGTAAAAATGTTTCTGTTTAGATCGATGACCCAAGGTAAACCCTACTACGGTATTCTAGTCACTTTTTTTGTTTTTAATGTACTAGCGTCTGGAAAAATGAGTTGCAGATTGCTTTAGCTACAGTCTTGCAGCAGGTGTTGTGGTTCATGAAATATACGATGGATCACTTCATAACGATTTCTCAGAAATAACTTCTTTGAAACAAAAATTACGTAGTTGCCGAAAGAAATATGTGATTTAAACATACCAAATGAAAAACGGTATGAAATGTTATTTTTTGAGTATGCATTACATTCCAGACGATTATTGACAGGACATGGCAATTTCGGAGTGTGTTTTCTTAAATGCTGTGTTCTTACATTGTAATTTCCATGTGACACAGACATTCAGACTTGCATCACGTGGTTTTAAAATGTAAACTGCAGCAAAATCAGCGAGGAAACGCCCAGAAACTGGTTCAATCGAGAGATTAAATAACTAGTTTATAGGCCTAGTTTCCAATAAATTGCATTTGAAATTGTGCATGCTGCGTTTTATTCGAGACTTACTCATCTTCTTAAAGCAGTTTGGGGAAGTGGTTGATGTTGAGTGTGGTGTGATGGCGTTAAGACCCCTGAATTCATGAATGCACCCAAGAGTCTTGGCGTGAAAGAATTTGTCATTGTGGACATGTTGCGATTATGCTTCTCAACTAGGTGGGGCTGCATTTTTCTACTTTGTATAAGGCCAACTTCTTTTCCTTGTGTACAGCCGACCACCCCACCATCACTGAACGAGGCAGTATCGACAGGATTTGTTGTGGCTACTGCTGTCCTTATCATAACCCGTTCATAACACAAGCCAATTCATCGAACAGACATCCTCTTCGAGGCGGTTAGCCCCCTACATAAGATGAACTATTAGGCGCAATAATTGTCTCTCTGCCGTTGTCCTGGTATTGTCTTATAGTGAACAGTTGAGGCAACGTGATCAGGACAATGATAAATAGTTATTCTGATGAGACAACTATCTGTCATTGTATCATTGGGGTCACGTGATCTTGAGGTAAGCGTGGCCTTCTATTACACCACAATAATTAGCCTTGTGTAAACGCTGTTTTAATCCTTGCGGCTTCGGCTAGGATGGGACTAAGCTATGCTGTTAAATTACAGCCAAATATAATTCTCGTAGGGATCATCGAGAAAACTATAGAATATATCATGACGTCCAGTTAAATATAATATTGAAATATTTGAAATTAATTTTTAATTTATGTATTCGAAAGGCGTTCAGTTTTAAATACCGATAATGCATGTTTTAGGAAAATTTCTTCATGTCGCATTTGGTGCTCACTTGTTCAACTACAATATTAATAGCAATAATTTAGGAATATCAACCAAATTTACGTATCACATTAAATGAGAGCATTATTTTGCATCGCATTTCACAATAAACGTAAAATAATCTATATAACACAAGCAAAGTAGCGAAAAGAATTTATGAAACCCGGTTTATAAAGTTGGAAGGTGTACCAAAGTTGAAGTTCGGTACACCTTTGGTACAAAGTTTCATTTGAAACAAAAATTAAAGAAATCGGACTAATTATAGGACGGGATCACTTATGGCTTATTATTTTAAACATTAAAAATAAATTAGCACCCATTACGCTGGTCTTTTCTGATCTAATTTATAACTTCGCCAACTACACAATCATCTGGTGGTTTAAAATGCAAACAATTAAATCAATAAATTCCGATTTCATGACAAAATTATTCCCAGCAATTGTAGAAATATCTGGCTTTTTAAATGTTAACAATAACACCAATAAATTCTTGTTCCTTGATTTAAAAAGATATCTTCTACGCCGATCCTCAGTCTGGTAGAAACGGGAATAGGATACAGATTCTCTGCATATCAATCTTCGTCAACGCCAAAGGGAAAAAACTTTAGAATATTTATGTCATATTTTAAAGTATATTGTAATAAAGTTGTGGAAAAATAAATTCTGAGTGAAATTTACCGTTTTCAACTCACTGATCATGACTGAGAGCGAACATATTTACTCCTCCTCAGCCAATTACCCTCGACCTTGCCTTACGGCACTATCAGACCTTTCCCTGAAAAGGGCTCAAAATCGTTCACTAATTAACAATTTTTTAAACAGTTTCGAATTTCTGAATAACTTCAAATTATTTAAAAATATAACAATAAAAAATATAAAAAGAAACATATCTGTAGCATATTCTCAAGAATTTCTTACATTTACAACAATTCTGCCCCTGCAAACAGACCAATTGTTATACTAAAACAGCTTCAGGATAAAATTTCTGTAAGAATGTAGCATACTTGGATGAATCACGTCATTTCAGTGGTTCTTAGGGACACGCAGACAACTTGAAAAATGATGTTTTATTTTCAATTCCCAATGACAACATTCAACATGTCCCAGATCCGTGTCGCCTTTCCGAGCTTCTAATGTTTTTTCAAGGGCCACTTCAACCCGAGATTATTTGACATGTTTTCGCTTCCACACTTGAGAAGCATTTTCATTTTTTTCCTTCCCCTATTTCTTTTTCATCTCTACAGTGCATAAAGAGCATTTGTATCCATAAAGGATGAAGTTCCAGTAGCAGAACGTGGGCGAAGTGGCTGGCCAGAGGAAGAATTTCTTTGCTTTTTGGTCTATTAATAAATGACCGTTTCTGGAGTACGGTATGGGCAAAGTGTTAAATGATTGTTACTCGACCTTTTTAGGACTCTTGAAATGCGAGATACTTAAAATATTCCAGATGTCGATGTATGAGGTGTAAACAAGAACAATGAGAAATTTTCTGTTAAAGAAAGCGTCAAGAAGTGGATTCGTATTTTGACGAGTTTCACAAGATGTTCATCTAAAAGTTGTCAACATAAAGATATTTTTATATTATTTTGTTTTTTCTTTGAGAAAAGATTTCATTTAAATGTTTCAAAGTTAAATAGAGTATTGCTTTTATTTTAGAGCTATCATTTTTGTAGGTTGGCATACTGCCAGTAGATTCGGTCAAGCGAACGAAAAACTCGTTCAAAATCTTCAACAGAACATATATTGAAACTAGAGCTACCATATTTGGTAAATAGATGCTTCTTGAGAAATGCGCGATGTTTAAGAAAGAAGTTTGCAGAATTTTAATAAGATTTTGAATTAAAAATTAAGAAACATTTTAAAGCTTTCCTCAATAATATCAGAACGTATCGATGCAGCATAGGCTTGGGAAAAATGCTTAACTATTTCATGTGCATTCTTTGTGGAAGAGAAGCCATTACAAAGTGCACCAATTATAATACTGGATTATATTTTGCCAATTTTTCATATGAAATCTTATAATCCCTAGATCAGTCATCAATGATCCTCTGACCCTATCATCTACAATTTTAAGAGGATTTTGTAGTTCAATATTTCATTCCATATTCACTATAGGAAAAATATAAGCTTCCCCAGTCCGTACCGTTGTATCAATTTCGCCAATTTTTATTTCATTAATAAGCCCATAACGTTTAGATACATAACCAATGATATTTCCCCCACTTCCATTTGTCAATTTCATGAGATATTTCAAAATAAAACCTCTACACAGTTCCTGATCCTCAACAATTAAATTGATTCTGTCAATTAAATACATTATTTTGCATTCATAGTTAACCAAAAAAAAAATGTTTATTGGGCAAACATAATTTAAAATAGTCATAATAGTTAAATATAATAAAAATAATCACTATTATTTGGTGTGATAAAAAATAGTTCATTATAGTTGACTGATATTATTACTAAATTAATATTATTAAAATAATGGACGATTAGTTGATCGCCAAGAAAGCTAGTTTAGAATAAAAACTAAAGTTAGATTTCAACATCAGTTTTGGAATATAATTAAATGTATGTATATTACTGTATTTATAACACACACACTAAACTACCTATTATTAACTGATCTCAAAATTTCCCAACAAACGATATTTAAGCACCAAAAGATATCACCAGCAGCGGGACAACCACCCCTTCTCACCTTCCACATACCACCACCCGTATACTAGAACCGATTCAATTAAAAGATTCTCTGGCTACTTGCTAAAAAATAAAACCCAGGAATCTAGAGCGGCAGAGAATAGAGGAAGGCGCAATTCCGCCCTAACTTGCTCATCCAACACGTAAACACCGCTAACCCTAATCCCTCGTAATCCTAACGTGTTGTTACGGAAGCCGTGGCCGGCGGGGCTATAAATTTCGGGTTCGATACGCAGCCTTAGTACCTAATAACGGCCGGACCATACCTCTCGGGAGCTATAGCCGGATGTCCTGGTTCTTAAAACTAGAAGGCGCTTATTTATAGATCCCCGTTTAGTTGTCGGTCGTGATCCCTTTAACTGGCCATCAAAATAAATGGGATCTCTTTAAGGCCGATATTGGATCGCCCCTCTACACTCACTGGGTGGTTACCCTCAGGGTTGGTTGGTTGGTTGGAGTAGGGGGTATGCGAAGATTTTTATTAGAAAGATTCCAACAAGTTGAAAATGTCGAACTCTATGGCCTCCTGATGTCTTCAAAGTATTAAATAGTAAGAAGTGATGACGTTGGCGAGTCTTCCGCCAGTTGGAAATGAATAGGAAAATACGAATTCTGGTTTACTGGATTTTGAACCGATTAAATTGCTTTTTAATTTATTAAAACTGGATTTTCGCAAGTTAGAAACTGGTAAGGGAACATGAGCTCTGGTTTACTGGATTTTGAAACTGATTAATTTGGATTTAAACTAGAACTACCAGGAGTTGAAAACAGAGGAACTTGAGCTTCGGTTTAATGAATTTTGAATGTATTAAATTGGCATTTAATTCATTAAAACTGGAAGTAAGGCACTGCAAAGAAAATTCCCGCAGCGCTAATTTGTTAATTGGTAATCCATAATAATAAACAGAGCTCTAACTAAATGATGTTGATGAATACGATTCTCAATATCTTTTATGTTAACATCATATGTTAGCAACAGTTAGTAAATGAAATAAAAAAAGTCACTAAACGTCCTGGTAATTAAATAATATTCTAAAAATGAAACCAGATTTTGGTAGATGTCAAAGATAATCCCCGTAGTGAATTTCACATAATATAATTTTAACCTAGATCAACTGTAATATGAACCTGTAACAATGGGGGTATTCACAATGAGTTTAGTTAATCCTGTTCCGGAACATCACTGGATATCTGTTTACTTAATATTTTTGTTACCACTCATAACGATACATATATTCCGGTTAGAAAGGAAACAAAAGCGAAATGGAGGGCTTTTATTCTAACATAATTTACCAGTTAATTGTTTTTGACGGGTATACCCGTCATGGAAAAAGTACAACATTTTGCGTTATGACGACTTTATTCGTCAGGAATAATAAATAGTGACAATGTACAGCTTGAATTACAATTTTGTAAAATCTCAAACATATTAGTAAATTTCAAGATGTTTAAAATATTTCGTTGCGAAGTCGAAATCAAAGGAATAAATAAAATATTATTATGCATTGTACCATGCTGGACTCAATACCATTCTCTAACAGCAAATTAATACAAATTAATTTTTTTATGCTTCTTTTCTTTCATATGCAAAAAATGTATGTCAGTTTAAGTAGATAAATAAATGTGATTATTGAAATAAAATAAATCTATTTCATTACAACATAATTTGTGTTGGACGAAGTAACTCGTCATTGCTAGATTTTTACGACAAAATTTAGATACACATTTCCCGAAGAGGTCGAACCAGTCAAATGGTTAATACACCTTCTATATTATTTATGATAAATGAACCAACTTTATGAAGGCATTTATTTACGATGACACATAATAGAGGTTGCAGAATAAATAATGGCAAAAGTTTTAATCTTAATCTTGCAGCAAATTGAAATCTTTTAAAAAAAAAATTTTAAGCGCAGTTTTAGTCAGAGAAGAAAAAAAAAATTTCTAATAATTAAATCCTAAAATTATTAGAAGATAAGATCTATAATTCTTTTTGGTTGCCATTTTTGTCTTCACTCGTTAGCTTCCGCCATGATGGGTAGGATAAGCCTAGGAACGGTAAAACTATTCAAATTAATAAAAGGGAAGATTCCAACTGCGAATATATCCCTAACCGCCGAAAGGTACGAAATCTGTAGCAGATCATATGTATAGGAAAAAAAATTTATCGATTTCAATTTAGCACCCACCTTGAGGATACGAGCAAGAACAAGATATTAAGTTTTTTATAAAAACTTAATATCTTGCCTTTATAAGCCTTAAGGCTAAAGTCAAAATGTAACTATAAATGTAGCTATATCGAAACAAAAGTTAAGAGGAAAGGGGCTTTGAAAAAAAAAACCCCAATAAACTAGTTAATTGTAAAATGTTTGGAAAAGGGGAAAAAAATAGCAATAACAATAACAACAACAAAAAAAAATCTAAAAGAACACATGGTTTTTTTTTTAATATTTAGTGAATTTGACTCAATCATATTAAGAAAATCCTATTATAAGAATAGAAAAAAAAATTTAAAAAAATTCTACAGGTAGTAATGCTTTTAAAAAAGTGAATCTACTTAATCATTATTTTTAATATAAACTATCAAACACAAAAATATGGAATATTCAATTCAAATTCTTGACTAAGTTTCAATCCAATCAAAAATTGGGCCCATTCGTCAAGGTTATTTGGTAATCTAGCATGCAAAATAAAAGTTAGAAAGTAATCCTTTTGTTTTACTTTCATTTAAAATTATTTGCACTAACTTTTTAAATAATCATGTAATATCTTTTTTTAATATGAATTATTTATTCATAAAAAAAACTCTAGGACAATTTAATCATGTTCAAGACAAATCCAGGTCTTTTTAACCCTAGTCACAGACAGCCGAAATTCGGGATTTTCAGACCAATCAGACGTTTTGTCAGTTAAATTAACCCTTTTCTTATTTGCTCAGCCTTAAAATTTCAACATTGATCTAATGCATAACCATTTACTTTAACACAGAATAGTCATTTCTGACTCTTACAAGTCCCATAATAATCCCTCCTTAAGAAAAAAAAAGATAAATAGTAAAATTCAATCCAAAAAGATTGTTAGTTCTGCGAAATGCAAATCTCCAGAAATTCGACTAGACAAAGTTAAAACAATTCAGAAGAACCCTCCAGTTGCAATTACAACTGTAATGATACGAACGTGTAACAACCTGATAGGAATTTATTAGTTTTTAAATCTTTTCATTAATGCAATTGGAACGAATCTTTTATTAATGAACTCTTTTGTCGAAAAACAAAAGAGCGCTTGAGTTCAGAACTGAAGACACACATTACTTATCTGCAAATAAAGTCTCCCCCTTCTCTCCCTGACTATTGTAAGGCGTGCCATCACAAAAGGATAATCTCAGTTGATTAGGTACTATTTTCTATTCCGTCGTGAAGATCATTAATTCCAATCCAAAGTTTCTTAATTTTGAGCATCCGGAATTGGTTAAAAACACCCGTCTCCTATTCTTCGAAGTTTGGCGTCGAATTAATTCTCATAAATGAAACGCTGTCTGTAGCAATGATTGCTTTTACAAGTTGAATTCTTTAATCTAGGATTTTTTTGTTATTTTACTTTCGTTCTTTTGAGCGAAAGTTACGATTGGAATTTTAGAAGGAAAACGATAGTCAATGAAACCAGTCATGAATAACATTTCAACGAGAGTTTACGAATTTCATTTATTTTCCACACAATTAGCAGATATTTGACTAGCTTTGATTTCCTAGGCCTAAGTCTCCTGTTTAAGCTTTTAACCTCATGAATGGTAGTAAAGGTAATTCTTTCTCCTTTACACACAGTATTATTTGTACCATTCCATCTGTATGATGATGTTTCAAATTATTTTGATGAAGCCTAAATAGCTTGACTCATGAACCAAAGATTCATGATAAGAAGGATTGTGGCATCTGTCGTCATTGTTCTGTTGATTAAAGAGACTTTGAAAAACTTACACATGACTTAATATAGATATATGAATTAACTTGAATTTATAAGTGTTGGTTGCCTTCTTACAGAACTTGAACAGAAACTAGTCCATATTTGTATTTCTTTCGGGGAAAAACATAGTCAAAACTTTCAGCATCGCCCCGACAGTAAAAGGAAATACATAGATTCAAAAGCTTTTTGGACAATTCTGGTTAAGAGCACAGCCAAAAAATCTAATCCACAACTTTCTCCCTCTGTTACATGCTTTTTGACCATGCAATAGTGGTCACGTCTCATTGGTGGGCTTTGCCAGAAGTTTCAGGGACTATAGTGATCTAGCCTAATTACATTAATGCCACTTAAAAACACAGCTAGGGGATAAAATTCATGACTTTCTTCCTCAGATTCATTCTTCTCGACCATATAATAATGTCTTATGAACACAGACATTCGCCAAAACTTCATCTCAAAAATTGACTTTCTATTCACACGCTTTTACATCCATAAAAAAAAAAATTGCTATTTATCATAATTATGCATTTCACAGGAAAGTCACAGGATTCGCTTATTATACCTGAATAAATAAAAGAAAAATAATGTTTTTTTTTTTTTTATTTCATATAAATAAGTCATTTCACCCCATTTATCATTATCCAGTCGCGTAACAATGCATGTACATGCTTGGCAATATTATTAAACTCATTTTAATTTTTGTCACTAAGGTTCTCCAGAAACAATCCTGCCTATCATTAGCATTCAAAAATTAGTGGCGACGTTCCAAAATCGGCGCATAAAGGTAACGTTACAGAAAGGTAAAAATAGAGACGTCGGACCGCGTGCGGATATTAAAACGCACCCGAGCATCCGACTTATCCGCCTTCCCTATATCCGCTGTAATCATCGATTTTTGATATCCGCATTTAGAACGCAATATCTGATGGGTGGCCTAATGAAAAGGTGATTGTCGCCAGGTAAACCTTTGCCCAAAGCTATAGGTGGGCAGTTTTTGGCGTGAATTGGGCAATATCGCGCCAAAAAGGGCAATTTTTTTGCAGAGACATACCGAAATACTGCAGGGTTATGCTGCCTAGATAGATGATGGCCTTTTAATGATGTGAACCATCCTTCATTTTATTTGATTTTATTATGAGAACCCCAACCATTTTAGCCAATGAAGCTACGTGATGAATTTTTAGTGTTTCAGATCATAACATCGTTTAGATATTCTGTAGCAAATATATCTTGTTAGTTTTTGTGCCCCTTTTTCCGTTTTCTTGTTACTCATAGTTTTTGTGTACATTAAATCTCCACTAACAATAAAAATGAATGCGTGTGTGGCACTCTACAGGTCAGACTGTTTGACCTACAGTTAAAAAAACAAGGCAAATATATATCTTAGACAGTGAAAACATGCAATGTTTTTAAAATTTTAATATTTTAATTAATAAAAATTAAAGTGGATTTCAGAGTTTTCAATGAAAATTTGTAAAAACCTACAGCAGAAAAATGATTTTTATTTCATTTTAAAATTGTAAAAATTATCTTTTCAATAATATCAATTTCAGAATGGTGCAAATTTTTCCACAATTTTTTTAGATTTTTAAAAAATATTTATTACATGATCAAATATTTAATCAAATATTAATCACCTTTTCCATTGTTGTAGTATCCGAAAAACAAATTTGTGTTTTAGACAGATTTCTCCATGAAATTTAGACAATTGAAACAAAATTGCATGCAGAATTACAATTGTAATCTCAAAATCACATTTAATTTCATATTTTAATCCATTGCGTTTTTGAGTCAGTGTACCATATCAATATACTAACAACCAATGCACTATTTTTTCATCATTTTTATTTCATTTGGAAGCGTACGATTCCTAGATATGTCATCAATATTCGTCCTTTTCTCATTACTTTACATATCGTTTAAGAAAAACTTTCAGGTAGAAAGTAAAATAAAGAAAAAATCGTACAACAAAAGTTTCAGTTAGAAAGTAAAATAAAACAATGGGAGTGATTTCCCACATACCCTTTATTTACTGAATTATGTTGCCATTAATTTTTCAACTTCATTTTTGCGCTAGTAGTTAAGTTTTCTTGCAGAATAATCCCAGGGAACCCAAGAAAAATACTTTAATAGAAATATCTTAATTTAATTATTGATTAAATATTTTTAATTCCTAATTTTAGCTTATATTAATTTTTTGCTATTTGGGTTAATTTTCCGTGTTCTTTAGAATAGCATCAGCAAAAATTGTCATATTATGAAGATATAAGCCAGATTTAAATAGCACTTTTAAGTACCGTCAGTAAATAAAGGGTTAACAAAGATGTTATCGTAGAAAATGCCTGCATAGCATTGGTGTACAATAGTCACGAAATATTAACCTTTGGCGTGAGTTTAGACTTTTTATTTCTGAATCTATCGTGTTATCCTTGACCAGTTATTAGGCGATTAATTCCTAACATGCGGTTAATACTATTCGGAAATCCGATTTGTGTTTTTAATGCGTTTGTAGCAGCAGATTAAAATAAAAATTTGACCAAAAAAAAAAGAAAAAAGACTGCATTTGTAGTCACAAAATCACATTATTTGCAATCGCAAATTTGATAAGTTTAATTCCTTGCGTCTTTATCGCAATTTATTCCTTGCGTTATCGCCTTTACATATTTCTGAATATATAGACCGACAGACGATCAACTCTTTATTGGATTTGGCTTAAAATTTGAAAGATATCTACACTATAGATGTTACATCTATGTACTAAATTTTCTCTATTTAATTCTCTTCGTTATATTATTATCAAGTTTGGACATCCGGATAGACATACTTCCTCTGAGTGGATTTTGAACAAAATTTGATTGTAATCTATGTATTTTATCTCAAGATCGTATATCAGATTTCATCCATCTAGCCTCAAAATTTGATAGGTGCCTACAATATATTATATTATATTAAAACTATGTAATAAAGTTCCTCTACCTTTCTTCATTTGGTAGTTATCAAGCTGACTTATTCCGATAGCCGGACAGACTTACTCGGGAAAGGTTTTACTCAAAATTTAATAGAAATTACGAATTCTGTATAAAGATCGTATACAAAGTATCAACCCTTTAGCTCAAAATGATTTTCAAACTCATGGAGTGTTTTCAAACTCTAAAACATGGAGATTCGTCAAAAATTTGAATTTTGTGACAATTACTATACTTTGAATATGAGAAAGTAAAAATTGACATAATCACACTGATGTTTTTTCCCCCTCATGTTGCCCTGTAAGACTGGCGCCTCTTCACACTGGTCGCTAGGGTATTGACATATGTCGTAGTTATACGATATGAACAAAAATATTTGTAAATTATACCCTATATCATTAATAAAAACCTTTAATACGTGTTATAGTTAAAAAGAGATCACATTCAATCGTAAGTCATAGACTGCCACCTATTTTCGATTTCACTTTCAACAAGAACGAACCCACTCCTTAATGAGAGAGATTTATTACAAAAAGCAAGCAAGCCATTCCAGCAATAAAACTTTGGTACATCTCACTCTGCAGTGCCGGAGCATTAATCAAGGGCCCCCCATAACAACACCCCATAAAACCATAACGACCTTGTAAAAATGAGTGATCGGGCCGGCTCCTTCGATGACGATTAAAGTGCAAAGTCAACAGCTCGGAACAGCCGATAAATTCGCATTCGGTCGCCTATAAATCCAAGAGAGAAACGTCGCCGGCTAATTGAAGCTAGCCAGAATGGAAATCCACTCTGTGAATGGGATTTAAGTGCCTTTCGAGCCGTGACCGACCAATCGGAATTGTTGGTGAAGGGGGTTGGTTGTCCGAGAGAGAGCGAATCCCGTCTCTGTAATGTGACAAATGATATGTTTATGTAAAGACATGGGCAAATAATCGCCGGCGAGGAGAAGCATTGTGTTTGCCTTCGAAGAGCGTTCCTTCGATTAATCGATACCGAGGCGATAAATCGAATCGGTGCCTGCTGTCGGATTTTGGACAGAGAGAACGAAAACACAAAGGAATGAATCAAGGAGGAAGGTAAAAGTTTTGCGGATAAATCTTTGCGATTTTTAATGAAGGAAATCACTGAGGATACATTCTGATTCAGAAGCAGAGCAGATTTGAAAGAGTTTAATGATATCGTTTAAAACGAAAAATAAAATTTTGAATTTCATGCGTCCGCAATTTTATAAACCTCATGCCAGCAACTTCTGACATTTTCGTCGGTTTACGGTATGACATATTAATTTAAGCTCATAAAAGTACGTAAAAATAATGAATATATGAATATATATATAACAAATTCTTTAATTTTTAATTAAGTATGTCTAGTTAGTTTATAAAAACAGGAGGACTGAAGAAGTGACCCAACAACGGTAAAATATTTTTAGATTGCTTCTTACAAACAATGCTTGCAGAGAGATACAAATACTTTAATATAAAGTGATTAAATGCAATTTACAATAAAATACTTCAGAACTATAAATAAATGCACTATTCCGCGAAAATAACGAGATGCTGCATTTTTTTCCTTCTCTCCGCTTAAATATCATAGTCACGAAGCTGGGTTGAAGCGCAAATTGCAAGCAATGAAAATAACTGCTTATATCGGTTTTCTATTAAATTATTCATATGGATAATTATTTGCAATTTGTAATATTAAATAAATTATCTTATTAAAATTATAGAGATAAAAATATATTTAATTTAATTGAATTTAATTAAACGAACAACAACAAAAAATCTTACAAATGCATAGAAAATGGGAATTTTCTCCTGTCAATAAAAATTTAACGATATGCAAGATTTTGTCATTCATTTTACTTCAGCAAACTTGGTTCATTTTATCACATACTTTTATACAGTGTTATTATAGCTTATTTTATAAGCTTAGTTTACAGTGTTATTTAATCAGCTTAGTTTACAGTGTTATTTAATCAGCTTAGTTTACAGTGTTATTTAATCAGCTTAGTTTACAGTGTTATTTAAT
>JAPMOR010111524.1:2660781-2746874 GCA_026543865.1 Argiope aurantia
TAGTTTACAGTGTTATTTAATCAGCTTAGTTTACAGTGTTATTTAATTTTATCAGCTTGCATTAATATGTCATAATGTAACCCAACAACAATGTCTGAGGTTGCAGGCATGTAGATTTGTAAGTTCGATGTCATGTGAAATTTACTATTATTTTACGTTTAAAACGATATAATAAACATATTTCGAATTTGATTTCTTTCATGCCTATAAATATGGAATCTTGTAATCGACTTTTCATTAATTTCTTAACGTACAAGAATATATAAAATGTTGAACAATGTTATGTTTTTGACATCAATACATTTTAATATTTTGAGATCTGAATTATCAGTTACACTGAATAATTTTAAGGTAGCCTTGATTCCATACACTGGTGCCCCCTGGTTTTGAAAAAGTGACTTATACTGCTGTGATTTTATTCTGCTCTATAAAGAAACAGGAGCAGAGTATTCTGGATCCCACAGATGTATAATGAATACAAATCCGGACACTTGATTTTCAAATATTTAAATCATAAGACTAAAATTCCGTGACCAACTACTGAAGTAACTCTTGATTAAAAATTAAACAGCTTATGAAATCAGTAGCAACATTATGCTGGAATTTATGATAAGAAACTTTCATTTTTAATATTTCGCAATCTGTTTAGTTTAGTTAAATTAACGTATCGTTTTAAAGCAACACTAGGGCCATTTTGGGATCTCGTCATTTTGAACCACGGTCAGATGACGAGTAAGACACCTGAGCTGGCACCCCCCTCTCCACGCCACACCAGGGGGTGGGCGTTTGGTCCAGTCGGATTTAACATGCACAGACCCGCTTACACCACGGTTATTCGGTGGAATCGGGTCTCGAACTTGAAACCCTCCGATTCCGAAGCCGGGACCTTACCACCAGACCACCGCGGCCCACTTCGCAATCTCTATTCGTGCATTAAACAGTCAATTATTCCACCAAATTACGTAAGAAAAGTTAGAAAGTGTTTCCCCCCCCCATTTTTTCGAAATGCATCGAAACTGGTTTCACAAAAGTAAGATATTTTAATGATTAATACAAATTTAGGATCCTAATTTATGTGACTTGTTTCATAAAGATTTTTGCGAAGCATCTTTCATGAAATTCAATTTAGGAAGTGTATCATTTTTTAAATAGGATACACTTCATATCTAAAAATACATAATTACACCTTTTTTTCCCTTTCTATCAAGTATATGAAATGTAAAGAATGAAATAATTGTAATTGTGAAAAAAAATTCGAACTCGAAATTGACGAATCTGTACGTTTCAGATATCACTTAATCAGAAAAACACATTTTTGGTATAACGACTGCATTTTTTAGTCTGTGTGTGAATGAACACGGTAACTTAAAGACATTTTAAGGCAGAGGCATGAAACATGGTTCTTTACACGAAATGTGCAGATTTTCAGCACATTTTGAACGAAATACGTTCAGAGGAATTTTGTCTATTTGTCCGAGGGAAAGTGACTACGAAAATCTCAAAACGCAAAATGCATTTAGAAGTAGAATTAAAATATACTTTTAATATTTAAAGTATAAATTGGTATGAAATATTGAACCAAACCCATCAAAAGTTTTACCATTTATCAATCTGCGCATTCGAATACATGAAACGAAACAACTCAGACATAAAGATAAACAATGCGAGATCTTACAAAAATTACAGGGCCGCGGTGGCCTGGTGGTAAGGTCTCGGCTTCGAAACCGGAGGGTTTCAGGTTCGCGACCCGATTCCACTGAAGAACCGTCGTGTAAGGGGGTCTGTTTCACGTCAAATCCGTCCTGACCAAACGTCCTCCCGCTGGTGTGGTGTGGAGAGGGGGGTGCCAGCTCAGGTGTCGTCCTCGTCATCTGACCGCGGTTCAAAATTACGAGGTCCGTCCCAAAATAGCCCTAGTGTTGCTTCAAACGGGACGTTAATATAACTAAAATAAAACTACAAAAATTATAACCCTGGATTCCAAATCTGAATTCAATCGATGGACAAAATGATATCCAAAATGCATGGTCGCTTTCATTAACCATTTAACACCCATTCTGTTAACTACTATCAGGTGCCAATTTCGTAAACACATCCATTCTCTCTAAATAAAACGAAATCACAAAATAATTTTATCACCAAGAATAATGAATCTTCATTTTTAAAGGAAGTTTCAACGATCTAGTTTAAAAATTGTGCATTCATTTAGGCCCCCTGTATATCAAACTAAAATTCAAGGAGTTATCAAAGATTTTTCAAGGCCGGAAGAAACCATGTACTAGCATATAATAAGTCATTTCTTGAATATTCATAATTATTCGAAACATCACTGAAACTGAAGTGCCTCAGTTTAACCTAAATAGAAAATTTAATATCAAAAGATTACTTACTACATTTCAAGTGAAAATCAAATTGAAATGCTCAAGTTACTCAAAATGTGAGAGAATTACATACATTAGAAAGACAAAAGGGAAAATAAAAATATCCCATCACGGAATCCAATGCCTCGAATTCCAAGATGGTTTGTCAAGATTCATTAGGAGCTCACGCCGAATCAATGGAGTAGAAATAAAAACCTCTGACAAACCTGCCCAACACAGCAAATAGATCACGGTCAGCTTCACGCGGCGAGGATCAAACTTCATGGTTGGCGGGACTTCGGGAGCTAACCATCACTAAGTAGTGGTTACCGGTTTTAGATAACGCTCAACAAATTTTATTTGCACTACATTGAAAAGAGATTACTTTTCCCACACAGAAAGCGATCTTGCATAGCATAAACATCGAATTACGGCCAACGCCATTTGTTACTTTTTTTTTTTTACTTGGAAATGTCACGCCCTAACGATTTTAAGATTGAGCATAATGTATTTGTGTGGTGATTCATATTACTTATTCGTGCTTGAATAGGTTTGCTCAGCAATGAAATCAATTTTTTTTTTTTTTAATGAAAGGAATTTGACTAAATAACGGTTGAAGATGGTGGACGGTTACGGTTTCAGTCATAAGTCATTTCGCCTTTTTGTAAGTTAGTTAACCCATTCGTTGCCGGAGAGAGTCAAAATATCTTTACTTTTACTTTCTTTCTTTACTTTTAAATAACTTTTTACTTTCTCATATAGGAAGTATAAAAAGAGAAAGTATTGTACTCACCGAAAAAAAAAATAATTGGAGATTATGACGAATTTACATGTTTCAGACCATCTCAAGTTCGATAAATAAATTTTTAAATTTAGTTTTTCTGTCTCTTTATGAACGTGGTAACTCAAATCTGCTTCGAGCTAGAAGTATGGAATTTGGTATGAGGCTTTTACTTCAAATTTGTAATTTCAATCAAATTTTGCGAACTCCCTTCAGCAAGTCTGCTTGTCCAGTTGTCCAAGTACAATTCGATAACTATAAAATGTAAAAAACTATTTAGATAATTTGGTACATGCCTTTAGCATCTATAAATGTAGATTCTTATCAAATTTTGGAAGAAATCCTGTCAAAGAATTGACCGTATTATTGACCGAATTTTAGTCTAGACTTTCGCATGCATGTTAAAGTAATAACTCAAAAACGCAATGATTTAAATTAAATTTGGTTATGTTATCTTACGATTATAATTATAGATCAAATCTTGGCTTCAATCGATCAAAGAAAAGGAGTCCAAAATACAAATTCATTTTTTAGTTATTTATGTATTAACTTCATGATAGGGAATAATCACGTCAAAAAAATCGCGTAAAGTCTAGCTTATCGCGTATTTAAATAATCCCATGCGAAATTAATATTTAACGACAATTGCTCTGTTATAAATTATTTTTAAAGTCCGAGCGGAAGGCTTAATTTTCTATTTTCGTATTTTAAAATCAAATAAACAGAAACAACAATCGCCGAAAAAATGATCTAGTTTATAGTTTAGGGTTTATGCTCTCGTACTTTTCCAATTGCCCAATTATAACACTAAAGAAGAGCTTATTGCATTTAGTATGCTGTTTTTACATTAAAATTGATACAAATAGGCAGCAAAAATTAGAATGTAAAACGAATCATCTGAATTTTCTTTGTTCCAAAATTCAAAGTAATTATTTAAAATTGTTTAATCCGCAATCATTTATGCAATATAATTAATTTTAGAGTAAAGAATATTATTAATGTGGAATTAATGTAGATTTAAGGAATGCAGAAATCTACGAAATGTAGAGAGGCAGAATGTAGAATTAAATAATGCAGAAGTCTACAAAATGTAGAGAGGCAGAACGTAGAATTAAATAATGCAGAAGTCTACAAAATGTAGAGAGGCAGAACGTAGAATTAAATAATGCAGGAGTCTACAGAAAGTTAGCAAATAAATTTCCAAATGCAGACAAATAGTAGGAATTTAATTTATATACACTTATTCATAAAACTAGCGGCTTCGCGGCGAGGATACAAGAGGAATAGATATTTCGAGCGTGATTTCTTGAGGAATACAATGAACACGGAAAGTTAATGCGTTTTATGTCATTTCTTAAGCTAATTATGATAAAAATACAAATAAGTAAATAAAATAAAACCATATTCTGAGAGTAATTCAGTCTTGCTACGTCATTGTATAAAATAAGGTTAATTTTATAATATCAAAAACAATTCATACAAAGCATTATCAATGCCATTAAATAATGCAAAAATCTACAAAAAACATTAAAAAGATTAAAAATTCAGCATGATTCATCACAATTTGTTTTTATACGCTATTATAACATCCGAGGCTTAACGGCTGAACCGAACGCTAATCTTAGGGAACGTCATGGAAATGAAACATTAGTGCAGTCCTGTTATACCATAGAATTAATTTTGATATAAAGTCAAAAAAATTATAAATAAAACCATGTTCCTGGCGCCATTTACTCCACTGCATAAAATAGAATATCAATAAAAATTTACATAAGCCTTACTCTTACTATTCCCTAATATAAAATATGATTAATTTTATTATATCAATTGAAATTCATATAAAGGCAACTCCATTGGCATTAAGCAATGCAGGAGCTTATAAAAAGAACCATCTAATAAAATATTAAAACCCAGAGAAAATAAATTAATGATATCAAATTCATACCTAAAACTAAATTTGCATTTTATCACAGCAATAAGACATAACGCCCATTTTTCATTCCGTAAGCACATTTATTATTTCCGAACAAAGATATGCTCTACGTAAGGCCTCAAAAATATGCTGAAGATACTTGCCCTTTCAATGGCTATATCTCTTGGAAAATAAAACAGCCTTTCGAAGACCGCAGTACAAAAACAATCATAACTCTTGACTGGAAAACATTGTCAAAAAGAAATGAAGTATCTATTTCTCTTTCTAATTGACGCAACTGGGCAGCGTTTTGTGAAGGAATACATCCACAAACAAAAACAAGAAGAAATTCACTCAGTAAATGTCGACCGTCTCGCTGCTAGGCAAGCACGTTGCTTCAGTATGAGGTCCATATATCATTTCTGACAAGGATGTAAGAATCGGGGAAAAAAGAATCGTGAAATGAAGAAAAGAGGTAAGCAGGTGGTCGAGTTTTGATCAATGCTTTCAGTGGAAAAAGGTCTCCAAATTTCGTTAATGACATGGGATGTATAGAGATGGAAAATTTTCTTCACAAGTAATTTGTCAAGGCAACACGGAATTCTGTTACGCCTTTTGACTATACAAGAACGTGGGTGACGATACATCATGTTCAGGTATTAATTTCGCAGTACCATTCCCGGAGGAAGAACTGCAGAGGTAGGAAAAAGGGTTTTAAATTATAATTTAAAGAAGTTGTATACCTTCAGGTGATGCAAACATGGAGGATGCATGATTTGAATGTGACACTCACATTTCCTTTCCAATTTTTTAAAGCTATAGTTCTGACTATTAAATAGGATTGCATTAAAAAGCTGGCAATATATCATCTGGGAATGATATTTGATAAAGTAGAAATGCATAAATAGCGTGTTAGTGAAATGAATATTTTCCTACACGGCACGCACAGAACCACTTTATGTAGAATTTAAGTTTAAAGAACTTTATAAAATGAATAATTTTATAAACCTTTGAAAGCTTGCCATCTGGCATTTACCGTATATGAAGAAGATAGAGAAAGAATTATAAATGTCAAGTAATTTAATCTGGAGATTGATGAATCTACATGTTTCAGACCTTCATAAGTCTGAAAAAATCATTTTTTGAATAATATCTATCGATTTGTTTCTGTTAAAACACAACATAAATTTATAGAGCTCGACGATTAATTTATTATTCTATTTTTACATCAAAATTTACTTCTACATTTTTTCTACAAGGTCTTCTACATTCATAATGGAAATTTGTTAGCCCATGTAAATTTTAATACGGTATTTCTAATAATACGAGCGACATACATAAAATCCCTAAAGAATTATTAAAATTATAGATATACAACAAAACTTAGGACTGAATCAGTCAAAGAATTGACTATATGTCGATCTGTCTATATGCTCGCATAAGAATAGGACATCCAAAACATACAGCGAACTCGAAGCTTGAGTTTCACCTGAATTGGCTAGAGCATTTTTTATTTTGTTTTGATTCATCGTTTAAAATACGATGATTTAAAACGAAACAAACTAGCAAACCAAATTAAATATTAGGGGATCTTTCAGTGTGATTTAGTCTTGATGATGTCCGATTTAGTCCTCAGAGGTATGGGGTCCTTTATGAGTTCATTAAAGTAATATTTATTATATAAAATACCTACTGAATCGGAATTTTTGGGGGAAGGGTGGCTTTTAAATAAACAGGTTCTTTAGCTACTCCTTGTGTAGCTAGCTAATGCGCAAATTCAGCACTTGTACTAACATTAAAATTGCAGATCGAAATTTGAATCCAAACGGTCGATGGAAAGAAATCCAAAATACATTCAAGAATTATATTCACAGTACAACGAAGCTGCACACAAAACAATGTATTTTACAACAATACGGGCAAACATTGCAGATGCTTTAGAGAAAATTCAATACTATAAGAAGTAGACTTAATGCTAAAGTAGAAATAGATCCAATACTAAATATTTAACAGAACATCAGAAAACTGTCAGAATTGTGTAGTTGATCCGTAATATATCTAC
Source organism: Argiope aurantia (assembly GCA_026543865.1). Lineage (NCBI taxonomy): Eukaryota > Metazoa > Arthropoda > Arachnida > Araneae > Araneidae > Argiope > Argiope aurantia. Next base: position 2,667,897 of record JAPMOR010111524.1, read on the forward strand.
AAGATATTTCAACTCGTTCCGCTTTACCATTTTTAATACATTGTTTTGCGACTTATTTACTTTTATAATACCACTATAAGGATATTACTAGTGTAGTTGTTGCTTAAATTCAGCACTGGTATTGGCATTAACCCTTTGCACTCGGAAAAGTAATTCGATGCATAATTATTCACTTAATACAAAGACTTGTTTATTGCTCCAAAAAATAAACATATATATAATTATTTAAATTAATTTCACCGTTTAATTAATTTGCATCTTCTTACTATTCTGCAGGCATTTTTAACAATCATAATTAAATAAAACGTCAAAATGTTCGTCGCTAGAAAGATGTCCGAAATGCATACTGAATGACACTCGCAGTACAATGAAACTACAGATAAAATATATTTTCCAAATATACGAGAAAGTAGAGGAGAGATAGTTTTAGAGCTAGCTGCTTCAGATAATTAATACTATATACAGCAAATGTAGAGAAATGAAAATAAATAAAAATCTTTCTGACAAAAATGCCCATAACAATATAAAATCTTTAATTTTCGTGTATCTGTACCAATAATTAAATTAATTTAGTTCGAGAACTGCTATAACACACTTTGACACTGCCAGACACAAATAAAATCTCATGGACAAGTACAGCATCAAAAGCACGAGCGTCTATCACATTATATTTTTACAGAAATCGCCTTAACTTCCGCTAAGTGGACGCAGACGTCAAAAACCAAAATGTCCCTCACAGTAAAGTAGGCACGTCCTGAAGAGTTTTATGCGACGAAAAGTATTTAAGAATGTGGAATTAACCGAATACTTCCCGCTTAAAAGGCTACTGATGTAATTACTCTTAGCCAAAATAAAATAAGCATGTACAAAAATATGTTAATGGAATGATGTCGGTTCAAACGGCAAAGCCTGTTTGAGTCCCAAAGAGGCACGTCTGATTTCAAAATGTTTCTATGAAAATCACTTTCACGGGAGTTAAACTAATCAACACTTAAATATGATTGGAAGAAGCAGTTTAGGAAAACTGTTTATGTGTGGTACAACTTTTCCAAAAGCAAGAGAAGAGAAAGATAAAAATTTCTACCGTAAATGTGTCCTCACTTAGGCAAATTTTCTTGGAAACTTCAAAACTTAGTTTTTAAGAAAGCGTTTTAACTAAGAATTACGAATAGAATTCTACGTGAGTCGATGAATTTTGGAAATAGTTAAATGCATAGCTTGTTTGATTTTCTAGTTTGACTTTTGAATTTTTTTTCAGCGAACTCATACAAGAACGGAAACTTAAAAAATAGTGTCAACAAATAACGGCAAAGGAGAAAAATCATAAAATTTTGAGGATATTTCAAAGTCATTCATTAAATATGAAATATTTTGAAAATTTCAGTCTTCATAAAAGAGAAATGAAGTAAATGAAGCAAGTTAGTTTAGCCAAAGTTAACATTCTATTTATATGAAATATGAGAGTTCTTTGAGAATGAATTCAAAATTTTCAAACAATGTTCAGATGATGGGAGCAATAATAGAACTGGAATCTCGCTATCCAAAATACAATTCACCATTAATGAAGAAATATTTGACTCTCTATTTGACTCTTGACAGTGTCGTATTTAATGTATACTAAGTCTACATATAAAGTTATCTATAATAGAAGCAAGTTCTAAAATCAGAATTCTTTAATAATAAAAACGAGATTTTCATTACAACATCATTTTTTAAGTAATAATGATAAATAAAACTTAATGCTGTTAATATTTATTGTTATTTTTCACATTTGATCAACAGCATCTTTTAAATCAATCAAATACGGAATAAATATGTTATAAATTCTGGGATATGATTCGATACACACACTCACAAAAAAGATTTGAACTTTCAGTCTGTAATTGTAGTATGATAATGTTTCAAGTTCGGTTCATGCGTCTTTATTTTATTTTTTAAATTTAATTATTACTTTATCAATTCATCTTAATTATCATTTTTAATCTTGATTATTTATTTATTAGTCTTTCTTTTACTTTTTAAAATTTAATCTTAATCATATACAATATGAACAAAAGAAATTTAATATCGTCAGAACCTGCAAGGGTATAATTTCAGAATTTAAAACTATGAAAAATTTTGTTGCAAATATGCTTAAAAATATTTCAAAAAATTTTACCAAAAATATTTTTAAAATTAGAGAAAAAATTATTCCGAAATAAAACTAAAAAGTTAATTTTTAAATTTTGAAATAATGGAGATAATTTTATTTATTTAGGTATATATTCTTAAGTTGCTGGGAAAAAAACGTTAAATATTTGACTGGTTAATTAAAAATTTATCAATAATTTTGTAAAATTCTTTTAAAAAATTGTAGAAATAAGTTCTTTCAAACTTATTACACAAGAAATAATCATGCGCCAATTTTTGGTGGCTGTTGGCCCAAATATCTAACTTATTGAGCGTTTTAAACAGGTTTTTCTACAAACAATAGCGCATCCTATATATTACATGATGGAATTTTTTACGTCAGCCTCTATATATGAATATTGACACGTTAAAATTTCAGCTTATTTTTTTTCTTTATGCTACTGTTCTTTAAATTTTGTTGAAATATTTTTTCATTGGTATTTCACTTTTTAAATGAAAAAATTTCAAGATTTACGTTTATCATGAATTCAATTTTAAAAAAAGCAGCTTTGGTCAAATGTAGCGTCAACAGTGTGTGTTATTATGCCCATTAATAAATGTTCCAATGTCAAAATAGACAGGAAAATAACTATATAATCATTTTATATGTTACATAAAAAAAATAGAATTTATACCGAAATATATCACAGCACAATAAAATAGGTTTTCAATCTCAATATCAAGGATTGAAAATTTATATTTTATGAGAAAACTATATAACAAATATATGAGTATATACTTAAATTTTCTAAACTTTAATGTAGAGGAAAAACTACCTTTTGGAAGGTTGGGCGTGACATCGAATGATCATGGGTTTAACACCCGATTTCTCTTAAACTCCGCCATATATAGGAATCAAGATGACATTAAATCAGACATCGAGTGGCAAGCATCCTCATGTTTGAGCCCTTGAAATTTAATTCAAGTTCAGCTCATGGTTACAAAGTTTATCTTAATTAATGTCTCGCTCCAAGCTACTAATGTCTAGGTCAATTTTCGGACAAATCTCATCATTCTGAATCTTCGTTCAGAGGACCAAAATAACACCTTCCACAGCAAGCTCTTTCCACACTGCAATTTCATACCACCGGAAGGACGTCTGACCCCTGCGAAAGTAATCCGCAGCAAACCGTATGCATGGTAAATCCGTAGAACTCAGGTACAGATGGCAAAATACATTAAAAAACCGCTAAATATTAAAATAAATAAAAAAAAGACAGCATATCTTCTAAATGGAAGGTTAATCTAATCAGTCCAGAAAATATTCACAGTATACCTGATATAATATATAGCTTTCCATATGACGTCAGTCACGCAACAAACAATATACTGAATGAATGTCATCTAGCTCTGAACTGAATTGCACATAGACTTCGCTTCTATTTTTTTTCTTTCATATAATGCGTAAAAGATACTCAAATTAATATGCAGTTGCGCATATGATGTATATCACGTGGCCATGAAACGCGCTAGAAATGAACGCCACTCTTGAAAAAAATTCTTACCCGAACAATACTTAATTTCTTAAATCGCAATTTTGATCAATTGATTACAAATAATTCCGCATAATTTCTAAGAGGAATCAAGTTATTTATATTTCAAGCTTAAATAAGACTGTAAATAAACGTTATAATAAGGAGATATAACCCTCCCGTTTGGCAGAAATCGCGAGATTCAACCAGAAAATAAATTTTTAGCGTTGTAAATGTAAATCAACATTATAATAGTGAGATATGAGCCTCCGATGTAAAAGAAATCGCAAGATGCAGCCTGAAAATAAATTTTTATCATTGTAAATGCAAATCAACATTATAATAGTGAGATATGAGCCTCCGATGTAAAAGAAATCGCAAGATGCAGCCTGAAAATAAATTTTTATCATTGTAAATGTAAATAAACATTATAATAGTGAGATATGAGCCTCCGATGTAAAAGAAATCGCGAGTTGCAGCCTGAAAATAAATTTTTAGTGTTGTAATTGCTGTAAATGTAAATCAATGTTGTAGCATTGAGATATGAGACTCCAATTTCACAGAAATCGGAAGATGCAGCCAAAAAAAAAAAAAAAAAAATCCCAGAAACCGCGAAATGCAGCAGAAAATAAATTTTTAGTGTTGCAGTTGTTGTAAATGTAAATCAACGTTATAATAGTGAGATTTGAACCTTAAATCTTGGAGAAATCACGAGATTTAGCCAGAAAATAAATTTTCAGCGTAGTCAAATGCAAGATTAATCTAAGATGGAACTACACGAATGCTGCTAATAAGTTGGCAGCTGGATAATTTGCAGCACTCTAGCGGAATTTAGATATGCTAGCTTCCAATGTTCGAGGACATTTGAGTTGATAGATATTTTGGAGTTTATCAGTATTCTATACTTGAGTCGAAGAAAGTCTTAAATATTCGCAGTAAGCAATCTATCAATGTAGGCATACGATTACACTACTTGAGGTGCTGCTTTGTAGCCATTAAATACGTAACTAATCACTTTTTATAAATAATTGGAACAAAAGAATGCCATTACAATAGTAATAACAATGACACCTTCTACCAGCGCATCTTCAAATTTTGAATCGAGTTTAATCGGATCAAGCATTCGCCACACCACGCAGCAAAAACATTTTTCTACGCAACGGGCGAATCATTCAATGCAAATTTTGGATCCAAGTTTGAACCAAGGTTCGACAAAGCACTACGTGGTGTTTGTCGCCGTTAATTATGTAAATAATGATTTTTCATGTTTCATTTTTTAAATAAACAAATTGGAACAAAAGAATGCCATTACGATAGCAGCAATAATTGCAACTTCTAGTGCATCATTAAACTTTGAATTGAGTTTAATTGGATCAAGCATTCGCTGTACCGCGCAGCAAAAACGTTTATTTCTGCAATCGACGAATTATTCAATGCAAACCTTGAATCAAAATTTGAATCAATATTCGAAACATCAGGTATTGCTAGTTTAACCAATTTAACAAATACTCACACTAGGTTTTAATGGATTTTGTTGAAAATACATCACATTCACATGTTTATAAACCCTTCACTGCTTATAATTTTAACATCAAATTGCACGTTGTCTTAATTAATGTTGTTATGCCGCCAAGTATTTTTTTACTCTCACAATATGAACAATAAATTTTAAAAAGAAATTACAATACTGCGATTGGCAGAAGCATAAATTGACCTCATATATCAACAACATCATTAAAATACCATATCTAAAATTTAAATTTAATAATAATCCCTATCTTTACGCATATTTATTACATATCAATGAATAGGAAAGCAGAAATTAATATAGATGCATATTGCAGCTGTAGTTGAGATTATGATTCGAAAATTTCTCATCAAATTTAAATCCTTTCACTTTCATTGACTGTTGAAAAAAAATTCTTTGCACCAGCAGCAAGTTGCGTAAAATTCAATCTTATAAATGGGTGAAGGGGAAAAATATAGCGCAAAGGAATGGAATATGGATTCTTTTTTTTTTATCCCGCTTTTGAGAGTTCTTTTATGAATGAAAAAGCCCAGAAGAGGCAGGCTGGGGAATTACCATATGGGGCACCAGGTTTTCACAAAGGGTAAGTTACAATAAAGCAACGTACTACCGTTGCCTTTGAAGCCATGTTTGCTCAAAAGATAAGTGCGCAGTTATGTTCGGGGAAAATTTATTTTTTGAGTGGCAATTATTTAGGGATTAATTGTGACGTCAGAGAGATAGGCCGTTATACGATCCATTACTTTAAAGCATTTTTGTTACATGAATGAATCATGCAGATTTTCAATGCCGAAGGTTCGATAATAAGTATTTAAGAGATTGAATGCTGATCCGAGAATATCTATAAGTAACATACAGGAGTAAATGCAAATTCATTTCCCATTCAAGGGATAAATTAAGTTCCTTCTAAAATTGGTTATCTCAAAGTATAATTATGTGAATCTATGCAAATTAAATTTCTTCTAACGCTAGTTATCTCAAAGTATAATTATGTGAATCTATGCAACCAATGTGAATCTGTGCAAGTTAATTTCCCTCTAAAATCGGTTATCAAAAAGCATAATTATGCGAATCTAAGCAAATTAAATTTCTTCTAACATAAGTTATCTCAAAGAATAATTATGTGAATCTATGCAACCAATGTGAATCTATGCAAGTTAATTTCCTTCTAAAACTAGTTATCTCCAAGCATAATTATGTGAATCTATGCAAATTAAATTTTTTCTAATATTAGTTATTTCAAAGTATAATTATGTGAATCTATGCAACCAATGTGAATTTTTGCAAGTTAACTTCCTTTTAAAATTTATTATCCCGAAGTATAATTGTATTAATCTATACAAACAATGTAATATAATTTTAAATACATGTAAATTGATTCAGAGCATATTTCACATTTTAATAAAAAAGAACATTTATGAACAGAAATGTTTTCATTTATAGTTATTATTCTATCTATTTCACTTTTTAAAGAAAAGAAATTCATTTGATTAAAAACATAATAACTTAAATTTAAATTTTTCTTCAAAAAGAAATATCTTCAGTTATTGACATTATTATATCTATATAAATAAATGTTTACAAATTTTTATTTTTATTCTTTGGTATTCTTTGAAGCATCAATTAATGTACATCCCCGCATTGCAATCACGATACTGAATGTTGATATGAGAAACTTGGATTTACGGGACAAAATACATGAGACATAAAAACTAACCCCCATTTATGCATTGCACGAACGGTGCACGTTTATTGTGCAATTTCTTAAGTGTACATTTAGAAAAAAATGACTGGTGAACTTAAGTTAAGATCTGCAGATTGTAAGATAAATGTGAGTTACCTTAATTTGCATTGGACATATACACTTTTATTTAAGAGGTAATTTCATAAATTTTAAGTTTCTATAGAAATAAATTATATGCAATTCTAAATTTTAACTAAATTATTCACTTTAAGCGCAAAAGGAAGTTTGTAAGGAAATTTATGAGCTTCTTCCCATAGTGTTACCAACACATTTCCTGTAACAGTCCAAACAGCGTTAATACTAGACAGAATTATGAATACAATTTGGATAATTAATAAATGACACTAATTTTAAATTAAATAATCAAACGAAGTTATTAATAGTAAATTAAAATGAACAATTCTGTATACTATAGCAAATTGATAAAATTCAATGGTTTAATCGGTGTAAAAAAGAGTTAGACGGAAGAAATTAACAATAACACTATTAATCAAATGTTTAGATTTTATTCATATACATTCCACATACCAATAATTCTTTGCTTGTAGTATCAAAACCGGAAATGTAATCTTATACATAACCTAAAACACGATTATTTATTCTAAGTAGTATCGAAACCCAAACTCTCAATCTTACCATTAGGCGGTTCATTCAATTCCTACTATTAGTTCACACTCTCCCGATATATATTTATATATCTTGTTCAAATTTTCATTCGTTAATAAAATACTTTTTATTCATCCACTCAAGTTCAAATACATTTTTTTAAACCTGTAGTGGATGACACTTGATGTTAATACAGTTTTTAAAAATATTAATTAATTAATTATTACATTTAATTAATTTTCAATATTTTAAATATATTTTCAGCAGTTTGTAATGAACGTTGAAATCAACAGGCAGTAGCTCAATCGGTAAAATGCAAGGATTTCAGTATTTTTCGCGTGATGGTTCAATACGAGTTCAATTCTTGCGAAAGTAGGAATTGAAATTTTTTTTTATATTACTTGTTTATTTATAATATCGAAGTCGAGTTGTAAAACAGAATTTTTCAGTGCCGTGCCTTATTCCCACAAATTACAGCATTTGCTTTGTACTGTGTTTTATAGAAACCGTATAATCAGAAAAGGTGTAAAATCGGAGTCCGATTTGTCAATAATATTCATTAAAAATACTCGAAATTTTGGAATAAGAAATACTAAAAGCAAAGTAAGCTTTACTATCCTTTGTAGTCGCGCATAGATTGAAATTTGTGCAACAGTAATGCAAAAGCTGTAATCATATGTTGAAATGTAAATGTTCTTTAGTTAGATATGTACTTTATAGGGATATCATGCATATATTTCTAAGCAATACATGTACTTCTATGTAAATTTATTCTAAACATATTTATATATGTAGAATTTTCAGATGTCTTAACTTTTCATGCATACAGTCTCATTGACAAAATACTGAAACGTATGAAGAAAAGATCGATTCAAATGATAAACTAAGAAACGAGACAAAGCAGATGGTGCAAAGAAAAGAATATTTGCCTTGAGGTCCCAAAAGTCGTCTGTATAAAAAAATTACGATATAAGTTATTCTATCTATTTCCCTAGGCATTTGACTAAATTCAAAAACTGATTTTTTAAAATAAATAAATAAAAAAGATTCTAAATATATAAAAAGTACGATCCGAAATGCCAAAAGTAAACAGACGTATTCAGGAACTAAAGAATATTATATGATTGTTTGCAAAATTAGACAGCTGTGATTTAATCTAAAAAAACTTGTTAATTGTATTTAATTTATAATTGGATACAGAGAACTAAATCAATTCCAAAATGCTCATTAATCTTATTATGAAATAGAACAAAAATTCTAATACAGTTTCTTAATAAAATTATTGAATAGGTCATAATTGACCTTGTTCGTAATCATCTGTGAATAATTAAGAATTTTTTTTCATAGAAAACTATTTATAAATATAGTGAATCCCAAATTCATTAAATGGTAATTGATTATCGTCTGCGATTCCTGTGATATGTATTTTACCAAAAGTAAATAATTTGGAGGTATTTCTTAATTTAATTCAATTATTAAATCAATTCGTTAATTAAATTAGAAAAACTATATTTTGTTAAAGGAACTTAAATCATTACTATATCAATGAGCTTATTTATTACTAAATACACCAAATTTAGCAAAATTTCTCCAAAAATTAGAGAAATGTGTAGAAAAAATTTGTTTTTTTTACTGTTAGTTAGAAAAATGCAAAATTCAGAATTTTAATTTATAAAAATGTTTATTGTTAGTTAGAAAAATGTAAATTTCAGAATTTTAATTTATAAAAATGCAACTAAATTTTTCAAATACCCATAATCAATTTGCTATTTAATATAGATATTAAATAACAGACAATAATCATTAAATATAATCTACGAAAATCGTATATAAAAGTGTATAACAGGATTTACAATTCAATACGATCTATTGCAGTTTCTGGACAATAAGATGGGTAGCAAAGTATCTCCATTTAATATGGAATTTATTCGTAATTACATGACACACATCAAATGCACCAAATCAGTTTAATTATTTCAGTCTTAACCGCGTAACTTCCTGGAAAAAAAAATGAGGCAACGGATAGGATAACATTTAGATCGATAGAAGACAAGAATAAGTGATTTAAGACTTTTACAAGGCTGCAATATTGCTCAAAAGATCACTTTAAAATTTACGAAATAATCTTACGATTATTCATTTATTTTATTAGTCAAATAATATAAATTATAATATGAAATTCGCTATTAATATGAAAATGATAAAGACATTTGTTTAAATGGAGACATATCAAAATTTATAACTCTTTTTTACTTGAAAAATTGGATTCGGATTTTTTTAACTACGCTAGCGCGTTAGGGGTGGATAAAATACTACTAGTTTATATGGCAAAATCATGTAATCTAACCAATCACATATTAGATCCTTCTGAATTTTAAAATTTTTATTATAAAAATGATATTATTCAGTTATTGCAAATTTAATCCAATAGCAAACTTGTAAACTCCAGTGAGAATGGTCTTTCAGAAACTTTCTTCAGAAACTACTCTCCAATTAAGGCCGCGAACGCCTTGCATGATATGGTGCACGATAATTATTAAATATAGAATTTTGGCTTGAATCTAGCCATTTGTTGAATCTATCTCGAGGTTGGACGTCTTTTTGCTAACCTATTGATATCAAAATCTGACATAAAATCACAGTTATAATGAGAAAATAAAATACCAAATTTCATTGATTTAAATCATTGCGTTTGCATGCATGTGAGAATATAGATCGAGAGACGGCCAAAAGTCTGACGGATTCGTTTCAAAATTTAAAACATATCTATAAGATACCCGTGCTGTGAGTGTTTGTTGTTGTTGTTTCTTATGGCACTTGCCACGGACAAGCCCCGCTGTCGGAGACAGCCGATTTAAGCCTGAGGGGGAGCGTCTCTTGTTTTTATAGTAGCGTCAACTAGGGCCAAGAGTACGACTTAGCTACTAACGCATCACTCATTCGCACGAACAACCCCTTTTTACAGGAGGGCACATTCACACATCTCACAGATAGAACAACCATGCCCAAACCGGGACTCGAACCCGGGACGCCCTGATCAAGAGGAAGACGCGCTACCCCTATGCCAGGACGCCGGCTGTGAGTGTTTACCTACCGCTAAACGTGTTTAAAATTTTATTTATATAGCGTTTTGGGTTTTATATTAATCGAGTTCTTTTCTACTCAATCTACTTGACAGTCAGACTTTCCTGTGAATGCATTTCTATCAAAATTTGATTATCAATCTATAAATTTAGTCGTGATTCCATATACAGAATTTCAGCCATTTATCTCAAAACATTATCGAATTATAGGGCTTACAGACAGACAAACATAATGATAAATAAATACTTTTTTTTAAATTCACGAAGGTCTGAAATATGTAGATTCGTAAAATCTCGAGTTTCAAATTTTTGACAATAATTTATCTATTCTTCGCATACAAGAGAGTAAAAATGTAAAAAAGCATCAAAACAAAATAGTAATCAAAATCTCAAATCACCACAAAAAATGAAATATAATCATAAACAACTGCGCATAATTTTAAAAACACGAACATAAAACAAGCAAAACAGGAACAGCTCCTTTACAAAGATATAATCACATATAAATCCTACTTAATACAATTTTTTTTGCGATAACCAAACAAACACAGAAGATTCTTTTTTGGAATACCGAAAATTCACGAAAGTTAAGAAATTCTGTGAATACCTAAGCGCCTATGAATTCGTAATTTATAAGATAAAGAAAGAAAAAAAAACTCACAAATGAGTTTTGCGATAAAAACGTGTAAATAAAAACGTAAAGAATCGTTTTGAAAATGAAATGGGTTGTAAGACAAGCCGCCCTGCTACACTTCATTTATAATTTCACATGATACCAGGTCTTTTGTGGCCTGGTTGTTTTGTTCTTCAAAAAAAAAAATGGAGACGTATTATAATAAATATTCATGAAGGATTAAATCAAACAGCTGCGACATGCCAAGAGGATTTGCGAAATATTCGTAAATATAAATAGATATCTGAATTTTTCATCCAACGATTGTTACGTTTTCTTGTAGAAAAATGATTTTTAGTTATTTACAAGATCGAAAGAATGTGTCAAAAAGAAATAAATTTAAAAAAATGTTACGTTATGTAAATATTATATTGAATAATTGTTTTGGTAGGTCGCAATTCCGCTGTGGATTGACAATATTAAAATAGTTTATTCTGTTGCTCACAAGACCAAAAGAATAAAAATTTAGAGCTTTTTAGCGATAGCAATTACGAAGCGCAGTTGTCTGAAAGCTTTACTCATTTGAACGTCTTTTTATATAGAGTCAAATGATATACTATATATATATTACTTTTTCGTATACGTTGTATATTAAAAGTATAGTAGTCATCAAAAAATTCGAGCATGATATTTTCACGAATCTTTACGTTTTAAACCAACCTAAGTTCGAAAAACAAATTTTTGGAAAATGTCAGTCTGTTTGTCGGTGACAAAGATAACTCAAAAACGCTTTGAGCTATACTGATGAAATTTGGTGTGCGGTCTTCACACGAAATGTGCAGATTTTTATCAAATTCTGAGTAGAATCTGTTCAATAAAAATCCATTTCTTCGGCTGTTCGAATACAAGTTAACGAGATAATTGCAAAATGAAGAAAGCTAGATAAATAAAATTCGTTACAGAGATTAAACATCTATACTAAAGAGATCTATCCAATTTTGACCCAAATACAAACACAGGCTGATTGTCTGTAGGTCTGCTCTTACAGAAACATGGAAATGTGATAAATCAAAAATACAATGACTTAAATACATCAAATTTGGTATTTGTGCAGTTTTGTGTAAATTTTTGTTTCAAGCGGTAACGAAAAACGTATTTAAAACACAAATTCGATTTTCTGACGCCATTTACTGCATGCTAGGGATTAATCGCCAAATAACTCGCCCAGGATCGCACGATAGATTTAGTAAAAAAGTTAAATTCATCCCAAAAGTTAATATATCGTAACTTTTATACGCCAATGCCAAAGTTTTGGGAATACTACTCGAGCTGATTTATTTAATGATGAGAAAAGAGTATAACTACGTAAAGCGCTTTTAGTGTCTGTTTTTAGAGTTTTCAATGCTGCGTAATGGAGATAACTCGTTTGAATGATATTTGATGTATAGCGAAATAACGAATATTTTTTTTAATATTAAAAAAAGAAAGTAATTAAAAAAATATTTATTTAGAATTCGCTGATTGACTTGAAAAGCTGAGATTTTTGAAATAAAATAAATTTTAAAGACATTTTATGCATAGAGAAATAACGAATAATTATTTTATTATTAATGCTAAAAAAATAAAGATTAAAAAAATGCGTATCGGATGTAAGCGCATAAAATATCGCGTACAATTTGAACGAATACTAAGGCGTTCATTACCTGTGTGTAATGACACGGTAACATCATAAATTTGAACGACATTAAACGGTAACGAAATAACGGATATATGTTTTATATTAATTCTAAAAAGAAACATAAATGAAAAAGCATGTTTTGAACATAATATATAGAATTACACACAACATTCATGAAGACCGGGACATTGACATAATGCGATGAAATAATTCCTTTGAATGATATATTATGCATAGAGAAATAGCGAACACGCATTTTGCATTAATGTTAAAAAAGTAAATAATACAAAACATGTACTGAATGTAACGTTAAGAAATAACAATTGGCATACTATTTCTCATAAAGCACCACGAAGTTAATAAATTGCAAATATATAATTTATTTGAACAGCATTTAGGCATAGAAAAATAATAGTTATACGTTTTTTAATAACATTAAAAAAGTACATAATATGGAAAAGCGCATATAGAAAGTAGCATTTAGAAATAGCGCATGTTTTTTCCCGCCAAATACAGTGCAGATAAGATGATTTGTTAACATAATTCATCTATGTATTTGATGCGTAGTGAAATAACGGCTTTTTTTTCCAATTTAAAAAAAACATAATTTACAGAAAGCTCCTATCAAACGTAGCGTACAGAAATCGTGTACAGCGTACATTTTCTGTATAAGTACGTAGGTGTTCAGATGATTCGACAGTATAATATATTTGAACAACAGTTTATGCTTAGCAAAATAAAGAGTACATATTTCGTATTAATGCTAAAAAGGCATAATTGACCAAAAAACTTATAAAGCATAAAAAATATGCGCTTAGCCAATAGAAATTAGCAAAAAGCAAGCACATACAGCCAATTTTTTCTAAGTATTGAATAGCTGAGGTGGTCTGTAATATAATATATTTGAATGACATATTATGTATATCGACACATGGATATAGAAAGTGCGTATAGTATGTCCATTCTTTTAATATCTTATAAACTTTTTAAATTCTTTTTAATATTTCATACAATTTCGAGATTTCCTTTAAAACGTAATATACTTAATAAATACGTGGTAAAATCTTGGCTATGATATCAGGGAATTACGAATATGATATCGGATTTGACAGTGACTCACTATACATGTAAACATGCAATAATTTTGAAAAATTTGTTTTGACTTGTTTAACATTTTCCCATTAACATGACATCTAAAATTCAAAGAGAAAAATACTGCCTTTTTTTCTCGCTTAGATATGTTTCTACGCGTCTTAAGTTTATAAAAAGTTTTTATGAAATGGAACAATTTCTTACAGCATTTTTACATAAAACATTGATAGTTTAAATATATCGAATTCGCGTCCAGGGATATTTAACGCGCACACCGATTATCGCGTAATACATCACCGATATCTTTCCGCACTATCAATGTAAACTTGAAGAACTTGAAATCTGAACTTTAATCCCTCAAATAAAGTCAATCAAACCTCAATAACGTAAACCCTAATTGAAACTAAAATTATTTTACTTTAATCGAATTCCGAACCACTAAACATTAAAATGAACGATTTGAATGTTTTAGCAAAAAAAGATAACGATGCTCATGCTAAAAAAATTATCATTATTAAAAAAAATTCGAAAAATTGAAAATAATCGATTTTTTAACAAACACTTTCAATAGAGATTTCAGTTTTCTGCTACAGCATCACGATTTTTAATCATGTTTTGTTTATCGTTTTTGTTTATTTTCAAAATTGATTTTTTATATTGATGATTATTTTGAATTTGTTTATTGGTCGCAAAAAATCATACATGATAAACATTAAAAGAGATCTTCTATGTTAGAAAAAGTGATATAAAATAGCAAAAGGATATTTTTACATATTTAGAAGAATATGTTTGGTTTTGATAGAAATTTTTTTAGAAAACTTGTTTATTTTTTTGCGAACGTATTGAAAAAAATAATGTTTATTCATCACATATAAATCTCGCATCGATTTCCATATATGTCGAAATTATTTTTCTATTAAGTGATTTTTTTAACATAAAAGCCTTAATATAAAAATACAATAATTCACATTTAGTTGAAAAGGAAGTTAAGTTATTGCATATGAAGAAATGTTTTACAGTCAGCGGTTTCGCTTTAACAAGGCAAGCAAAAACGTAAATCAGAAATTTATATCAATATAATAGAAAGGATTAATTGGTGAAAATATGTTAGATAATTCATAAAAAGTGTTGAAGGTGTATATTATTTTAAGAAGAAATTTACTTTTATCCGCGACAAAATTTTATCCTTAATGTTATCATCTACTCCCGCATAAAAGGTCTTTCAAATAATAAAGACTAAGGACGGTGAATGTATTATAACTTATTCGAACTATAAAAACTAAAAAGTACTCTTTTAAAAAAATGTTTTAGGTCTTCATAATTGCAACTGACATGATACACAGTAGACTGAAGTGGAGAACTGAGAACGATGCGTTATAGAGAGCGCAGAGAAGTTAAAATAATAAAAAGAAAAATCTTTCTTTATAAAACAAGAACAAAGAATAAATATCCATTGTTTTATTTAAATTCGAAACTTTTGATGGAGAAAATATATTTGAACTATAATAAAATTAATGTATTGTAAAGAGAGTGAGATGCCGGATACATAAGTAAACATAATAGTTAAAATTTTGCACAACATTTTCCGTGGAATGAATGACAGCATGCATATGAGCACTTGAGTAGGTTAAAAAAAGAATTAAATGATTTTATTTAATGTGATTGGTAACAGTATCATTAAAAATATATCTAGAAATAGTTTATAATTTATATCAATTTTGTAGCATTGCGATGCTGCGTTGAAAATACAATAACTATTTAGGAAAATTATAACTTTTATTTGATGAATTTGGACAAAATTTGATGTATTTCTATTAGTTTGTTGTAAGAATCAGAGATTAAATTGCAATAATCTAATTCGCTAAGGTCTAAAAATATTGCGCTCACATACATAAGAAAACATAAACATAATGGCAAAATTAAAATAAAAAAAATATTTCTGGCAAATAGAGTTATAGACTTCGTTATACAAATGTTCAATGATTTTATCATACATTGCTTCGATAAGAAAAAAAAAATCTTAATGCGAGTACATGCACTACGAAATGCACTATCAGTCAGTGAACTGAACAATACTTAAAATGTCTTATATAAGGATAGACAAAAAATTTTCGCAGACATTCGCAATTGGTATGTCATTTCTGCTTTTCTATAATATATTATTTAAATTCCAAGTTTTCACTACAATAAAATAAAAAAAAGCTTAACATATGCATGACAACATAAAAAGAAATACAATTCTAGTTATTAAAAATAAAATATAACATACACATCAATTTATAGCTAGACAATAGACATTTCGAAAATAAAAATCTCGATTCAAATTTTCTTTATAAATTTTTAAAAAATAAACAAGTAGGTGACAGAGATTTCTTGTAAAGTAGTATATCTCATTTATAATAAATACAGATTGGAATAGAAAAAGAGAAAATAAATTGACATGTAAAATTCAGAAGTAAGTCCAGCATCATAACGATATCATCAAATTATATTAAGCAAAATCGGAGTAAAATCGGTAAAATTATATTAAGCAAAATCGGTAAAAAGATCATGGTCATAAATACTTTGTCAAACTCAAGATCAACGAAATGCAATCTACTGAAAAGCATAGTAACTTGGAAAAGTGTACTATACAAAGAAAAAATTCGAACAAAACGAAAAGTATCAGATTCTCCATATATAAAAAAAGAAAAATTTAAATACACGACAAGTTTTACATTGCAAGAATGAAGAAAAACTTTCAAACTGAAAATATTTTCAAAAGAAAGTTAAAAAAAAATTTAGAAAAAAATGTCATAAAGTGAATTTTGTGACTAAAAAACACGACTTAAAAAAACCAGCAAATTTTTTCACTTATATACATTAGACATCTCAGAAATTATAACTACAAAAGCTTATTTAATGAATATCTATATACCGCGACCCGGAATTATGAAGAAAAAGAAGATAATATTGCATAAGCATCAAAGAAATTTGTAAGTGAGAATTTTGGAATATTGGTCCAGAACATGAAATTAAACTTTAAAAAAATTTAGTAGATAATAAATAAATGAATAAGACATCAATAGCACAATAAACTAAAAAAAACATTAAAAAAAATCAATTGAAATAAATGTACTTTTATTAAATGTAAACTTACGATAACTTAAGCTTAAAACGAGCTTTATACAAATTTCAAATAAAGAAAGATTCAAACTTTATTATCCATTGAGAAATACTGAATCCTATACTTCAGTTCTTAACGGACATTTGATATTTAGTGCTTTTCGAGAATGAACAGAAGCCAAATAATTTAAACTGAACTTAGAATCCGCTGTTTTGCAACAAAAAAACTTGCTATATTTCTTTAGAATTTACTTTTCATTTTAATATTTTTATGGATTATATTATAAAATGACCAACAAAATTAAATTTGTTCTTGAAAAAATTCCAATAAATTATGTCATTTCGCATTAATAAAATATTTTATACTCAAATGCTTCAATTCAGTTAGATATATTTAATTACACAAGAAAAGAATAGCCAACATTTATTAAAGAATGATAGAATTGTTATTCACAATTTTTTACATCAAAAACAATTCATGGAACAAATTTTCTTTCGTAGTATTTTTATGAATATTTACAAAGAAAATAACTATTAAAAATATGCATTTTCTCTTGAAAACAACAATAACAATGATTTATACAATAACGCTTTAGTAAGGATTTTATCGCTATATTAAATTGCATAAATTTAATTAAATACAAAAACAATTTTATTAAAAATTAAATAAATCATTACTGACAATTGCTCCATAAGAAATAAAATATTTGCAACGAATTACGAGGAATTCCAATTAATTTAACTCATTGATATGTTTTATGATCCAAAAATCTTAATTTTATAAATACAAGTAAGAAGCAATTAATTAAAGCTATTTATAAAAAGAATGATACAAATTAGAATTAAAATAAAGATTATATTTCAATAAAAGCACAAAATAATAAAATGAAATTAAAGAAATTTCAATAAAAGCAAGAGAAACGAATAAATATATAATGTATGAAAAAAGAAAAAAAATGCATGGAAAAATAATTTAAAGTATCAGGATTACTCATCCGAATTCCATTACAGATTGTAATATTATCGACTCACAAATTAATCATTTGAAAAATGTTGTTACGAGAAAGGGGATATTTTTCATTAATGAAAAATACTCAAAAAATAAAGTATTACGCATTAATTTCTTGTTATTTTTCTCGATTAAGAGTATTAAATAAGACAATTGAAATGGCAAAAGGAATTAAATTTATATAGGGAAATAAATGGGTTCTATAATTAGTATTAAAAAATAAACGCTTTAAAATTTCAGAGTATATATCTTACAATTTAAACGATAGGATATGTTAAAGTTTAAAATACATTTTAAAGGAATGATTATGGTATTTTTTCATTACAGTTTTGAATATATTTGAGAAATTATTTTTTAAATCAGTGATTTATTAAAATTCCATAAACAGACAAGTTTTATTAAGAATAGCATTTATGCCATTAACAATTCATATGAATAATCAAAAGAAGTTAATATCTCAATTTATAATTCTTTCAACAATAGTAGAAAAAAATTGAAAATCAGTAACCTAATAAAATATTAACGGAATACTTATATTAAACATTATTAATTTTAATATACAACTATATAACTTTTTTAAGAATAAAAGAATACTTTTTTAGGAATTTATTGTAATTTTTTAAGGATAAAAGAAAAAATTTTAAGAATTTAATATATTTTTTTAAGAAGCAGCATTGGAATTGAAATCTGAAACAGCAAAGAGAAAAAATATCTTAAACGATTTTAATTAATTCAAATACAAAAAATATTAATTAGTTATATGATTTTATAAATTAAGTAACATTACTCTGAAATTTACAGCATTCTCTTTAAGTATATTGTAAAAGTAGCCAATGATTATAGATCTTTGCGTACTAAACAGTCAATCTTATTTCTCAGATAGGCATCTGAGCGAAATATATTAGTTTTCCGAAATATATTAAGACTTGATCGATAGTATTGGAATATATTTGTTCATGAAAGGGTTTCTTAAAATTAAAAGATTAACGCTAATTTTATAATACGGCTTTTGTTTTTTTATTGTTAGACACATTTACAAAGTAATTAATATAAAAGACAAAGCAGCGTTTGAGTACCGGCCGGCGAAATAAAAAACGTATTAATCAACCAGATACAGTTGCTGTAATTCATCACGTGTAAAAATCTACTCTATGCTATCAGATTTTATCTGAAAAAATGACATTGAACTTTTAAAAGCATTTACTATTTAAAATCTCAGACTACTGCCAAAATGCATTCTAAAATATCTTATCCAACTCAACTTCTTGTAGTTTCGCATGAACTGAATAATAACAAATTTTTGTCGAATATTTATATAAGCTTTTAAAAATATGAAATAAATTTTAAATACAGGTTTCTATTATAAAAAATAGAGCAGTACAATAAAAAATAAAAATATATATTATTATTATGATAATAAATTATGCTATTATTGTAATTAGAATAAATATAATGATTATATTAAATTTTCTCTAACTGCATCCTATGGTTTTTGACCACATAATATTAAATAAAATTCTTTAAAAAATATTGATATATGATTATATAAAATTCTTTCGAAAATATATAAGCTATCAAATTAAGTACGATAAAAAGCTAGAAAGATAAAAAAATTATGAATTGACGGTATATTGCATTTAACTAATACAATAACATCAAAAACAAGTTGTAATTATAAAATACGTTTGACATTTACAAATTAAATTTCACCTATTTACAAATCTTACGCAAATTATGTTAAATCCATGATTTTTTTAATTATTATAATACGAAGTACCGGGAGTTGTGTCATTTCTATCGAAAACTGTAATAATAGCAGGAAATGCTCAGATTATTAATTCTAAAATTACTATATTCTAAATATTTCCACATTTATTTAAATTAATTTGATAAAATGAAACTTTTTTTAATGTTAAATTAAGATTGCAAAAGCAAACAAATAAAAAGAAAATTCTGAAATTAAGAGAAAAAAAACCCGAATACATCAAATAAGTTTCCAAGTTCTTATAATATGCCAATTTACATTTGTAAAATTTATTTTGAAAATATATTGAATAATTTATGCAAAACTTACTTAAAATACGATTTTAGAACAAGCGAAAAAGAGGACAACATGAAAAAAAGAGTAAAATTAGTAACGAAGCTATGCAACAAAAATTGATTCCCTGCACCTGAAATACCAGAAACTAAAAACTCAATGCCGCAAATCATTTGCGGAAAAATATTCAAAACAGAAAACTGTAACCGTTTTTGGGATATAAATCAATGACTCGTGGTGCATGCTACGCCTTCTGTTTCAAATGCTGATTTATTATTTTTCTGATTCATTATTAATTATTCTCTTATCACCTCATCTTCTGGAAGGAAAATACACTAAAATTACCAACTGTAATTCAAAGATGAAGTCTCTACCGAAAAAAAAAATTAAGATAGAACAGCGCTGACAGGGAATGCACCCTCAAAACCAAAAATTACTGCTATTAAAAACGTGCATCATATAATTAAAAGCTAAAAAAAGGAAGCATAAATCAAACTCCTTACCGTTTCAAAATCCGTCATTAACAAGAAAAAGAGATAGAAGGAAAAGTTTCAGCAGATGATAATCGGAATCACCGGTGTTGTTTGCAAAAACATTTGTCATCAAGGAAAAATAACTTTTTCCTTTTTGATTATCGTCTGCGGCTTTTTTTTATATCCGCGTTCTTTTTTTTTTTTTTTTGTTTATATTTGTGATAATTTTTTTGAGTCACAAATTATCCGCAGTTAATTTTCTGCAGCAATTATTTTATCAATCACAAAAGCATATAATAACTGCAACCGTGGTTATGCCATGTTGGCTACGGAGCATGAAGTGAGAGATGCAGCATTTCTGAGTTCGAAGCAGAAGAGCTGGTCGTTCCGCGATCCGCTTTCGTTCGTATCCGGAGACCGACTGTGGGAGAAACGAGCTAGTGAAGCCATTCTAAGGAATGATTTGGGTGCCGTGAAGATATCTCTCGGTTGCGAATTTGTCGCCAAGTTCGCTCTCTCATGGGTTGCTGGAAAGATACTCCATGGTGGAATTTGGATGACCGGTGCAATATAGGCAGCAAAATGTAAAGTTTATCGCCTCTTTTGGCAATTTTTAGAAATATAGGGAAAATGTTTCGTTTACTTTCGGTTTTGGTTTCAAAAATTACTACTGAACAGTGGAAAACGTGTCAGCTATTTTCAAAAAAAAAAAAAAAAAAAAAAAGAAAGAAAAAAAATTAAATTGAATTGTTCTCTTCAAATGGATGACAGTTTCAAAAATAGTTAAAAATCACAGATTTTATGATCGATAATTTCGTTTTTTTTTTTTTTTTTCCTTTAAGAAATGTAGACTAGACAATCGTTGAAAAAAAAAACATAACTTGCAAAAACA
The DNA here is from genome assembly GCA_026543865.1 of Argiope aurantia. NCBI lineage: Eukaryota > Metazoa > Arthropoda > Arachnida > Araneae > Araneidae > Argiope > Argiope aurantia. Next base: position 2,689,399 of record JAPMOR010111524.1, read on the forward strand.
ACGTGCTCTTTACTACTCTTTTCATAAAGTAGATTCAAATTGTTGTTTTTTCAAACATGATTAGTTTCCTTTTTACTTTTTTAAAAACTGTTTTCCCCCCACTTATTTCGGTTCGGTTCAGTTTAGCTATATTAACTCCACAATTTAAATCAACACTAGTGCTATTTAGGGCGAACGACGTAATTCTGAATTGCAATCAGATAACGAGGAGACACTTGATCTGGTTTCTCCATCTCCGAATTTCTACACTACACCAGCGTTTTTTCTTTTTTTCTGAAATTCATAACAACTTAAAAACATGAAAAATTTTTATTCATCCGTTTCTCTTTGCAGTTTATTTATTTTTAGAATTCTGTTATATAGAGAAATATCTCATAAATTTTAGAAAGAGTGCTACAAAGAAAAAAAAAATAGTTGATATAGAAAATCAAAAATGTTTTATTAACCTTAGATTTGTCTAATTGCCAGTGCACTTTTTCTTAACCTGAGTACTTGGTAAATATCTCGAAAATGTAGCTGAAGAATGAAGAGTATTTTAAGTTTGAGCATAGAAGTTGTTTAGAATAAAATTTAAGAACGCATTGGAAAATATTTTATTTATTTTGATTGTTAGACATTTGATGATCACGTTAGAATGATTCTCGATATGGCCGAAAAAGCTTCTAGACGTTTCGGAATGTAATCTTCAATTTTATCAGTTTCTCTGACTTTCACCAATGATGTTATTTCTCACGTATCAGGAAGCATTCCTCATGAGAAACGAATTTTTTTCTAAAAAAAATTGAATTTCCTTTCTGTGATTTTTTTTGTTGTTGATGGCTCCAGATGTGGGCAACGATGAAAAAATAAAATAAAAACAAATAAAAACACTTTAATTTTATTTCTAATCAATATTTTTCCTTCGAAATTTCAATATAAATGTATATCTGGAAATATTTAACATAAATTAATCACAAAGGGGAATATAAAAATAAAATTTGAATATATGTTCGACTTGAAAACGATATTTGTTCTTAAAAAAATGATAAGTCCATGATGATATAGAATAAGTAAATAGCAAAAAAATGATAAGTATTATAGAGAAGTGCAAAAACGGATATTCAGTGAAAGAGTAACGAAAGTAATATTACTTAGTTCTTTGAACAAATAGATTATTAATAAGTGTCATGCTTTTCATACATTTTTATTTTAGGTGAAAAATTTTGCGTATACAAGGTTTTCTTACTGTAAGCCATTGTAAAGCAGTTTCGCTACCAGGTTACTGAGTCCTCTGTCAAGCGCGTTTTACAGATTTTTTCAAAAACCCAGGGATGCTTTATATATTGATGACAAGTAAACAAAATGAAGTAAAAATTTCTATGTATACATTTAATTTTACGTTTTTAAAAATACTTATTTTCTAATAATTTGAAATTAAATTTCACTTTATTTCGAAGTTGCTCGGGTTTGGGGTTTCAAATGCTTTTCAGTCTAATTTCTGAAACTTTAAATATACAAGGCCCGTTAAACAGCAGTTTAAATAAATGTTTGCACAATTTTTTTAAAAATCCTCATCTAGAGAATATATAAGCTTTACATATTTTACTCTGGTTCTCTTTTATTTCTTTTTGTTTTTGAGGCTCTATTACTGACCATGGATTTCACTAATAGCTTTTGAAGGCTTCTAGAAAATGGACCTTTTTTAATCATGAAAAAAGAAAAATATAAGTAAGATTTCAAGTTAACTTTTTTTCTGTTCATTTATCGAAAACCCAAAACATATATGAAATTAATTTAAAACTTGGACTGTCAAAGAAGATTGAGGCCACGAAGCTTGTTTGTCTCAAAGCATTGGTAAGCTCTTATGAGCTTCGTAAGCCTCATCAAACTGTTTAACGTGGTTATTTCTTATTTACTATATTCTAAATTGAATCTATTACAAATTTCGATACATAAAAAGTTAGAAATTTGCTTACATCTCTACCATTACTTTATATGATGTGGCATTCACCCGTTGTACTTTGATCTTCGCTCCCAGAACTTCAAAATGGCCATGGAAAATCGAATAATTTTATATTTCATCTAAAAATATTGATTTATTGCTTTTAATATTTTAAATAAAATCTTTAAATTTTTCTTTGATCTTTCCAACGCTTAACTGCCTTGTTTTCTCTATTATACAGTGAGATGACACATTTCCATTTACGAAAGTGCTGTCACTGATTCAATCTCTAGGAATGCGTAATTTTGAAGTTTTTGTGATGCATGTATCAGTATTCTAGGTGAACAAGTTGGTCGCCAAAGGCGGTTAGCAATAAAAATAATCTTGAAGTTTTCTCCCGACTTTCACTTGAAAAGTAAAAGCCCAAAGATCTACTCTGGAAATTAGGGGGAAAAATAGAATTAATAAAGTTAAAAGACACAATAATTAATTGTGAATTGTTCAAATGCTGATTATTTAAGAAAGTACTGGATTATAAATAGAACCTGAACAAAAAGTTCTAACGCATATACTAAAGCGTCGAGGAATGCCTGTCTGTCTGATTTTGGGAATTTGGCAAAGTAACTAATGGTAAAAGTGATATTATTTTAGCGGCTGCATATAAATGGATCTAAAGTATAATTTTGTTCACTTTTGTAAAATAATTGAATTAAAAATGTTCCGAAGATAGTGGAGATGATTAATATTGTTATTTTACAAAGGGGAAACAAATATGACGAGGCTTATGGTTACATAATAATTAATACATAGTATGCGCAGGAATTGGCAATGTCCATATCGTGAAAAATAATGAAACGAATAATGTCTCCTTTGATCTGAAGGAATCAAATGTCTTTTTTCATTCAAAATATTCATTATATTTATTGATTATCCAATAATCTTCTGTATTCTTGCAATATTTTCACTTAGTTACATTTGCCATATGACTGTCTGAAACGATCCATCTTAAAATGATTATTTTTAACATCACATACAACAAAAAAATGACGTATGTCAATTGGCTTGATTTATTGACTTATTGGTTACTTTCTTTGCCCAAAGTTCAGAAAAATACCTTTTAGCTGGCACAATATTCATCGTATACTTCCACGAGCACACACAGAGAGAATCCACGATTAAAAAGAATCATTCCAGCACATAATGCAGATGTTTGATCGAATTACAATATAAGCAAATTACACTCTGAGTAACAATAATCTATCATCACGTTTAACGCATCTCAAAAAAACAATAAGAGTCATTAGCCAGGGAGTGGCCACGTTGAACACTGAGTCACCAAATGTCTCTGATTCATCTGTTTCGAAGATTTCATTGCCAGAATATCAATTATCGGCTAATGTTCTATTATTTGTATATATTATACTCAAAATGATCTAACATTTGTTCTCGCATTTGCAGAATACTCTGGTTCCTTCGTGTGATACTTTACAGCATCATAAATTGTTTAAACGTTTATACAACCTAGTATGCTTTTTATTGCATTTTATGAAATTCACTGTCTTTTCGCCACGGTCTCACTTCTCTCTAATTTTCATTTATTATTTTTCTTTTTATCTAGTTAGTTATTATTTGGTTCTGGTTCCGTTTTCATTATGTTAGCTGAAACTTATGTCTTTAATGTGGATTTATTTCTTTTTATTTCAAATCGCTCATTGGAAACTCACCGGTTTTAATATGCATTGATTTCTTTTTTATTAGAAGTCGCTCATTCGAAACCCATATGTTTTAATATACATCTTTAATATACATTTGTTTTCTCACATTAGAAGTCATTTACCGAAAAAAATACAGGATAGTATAAATGAATGATCGCATATTAAACATTTATATTTTCAAAACCATTACACAAAATATAATCAGTGTGCATGAAAATAAAAAAAAGCCTTTTCAATTTTTATTTTCTGTAACAAATGTTTGGTATTCGTACCTTTCACAGCACGACAAACATCGAATCTATAGCCGAGTTCGTCCACGCATTTTGAAATTTCACACTGTTAATATTGCACTTTGCGTTATCTCACTGTTTCTTGAAATGAAAAGCTGTAAATAAGGTCTTTAAAATAATCCCTTAAATAGAATTCGAATTAGGTAAGATCCCGGTATCTTGGTGGTCATGTAACGAAAAGTAAATCAGTGTTAACTACACATCCGATCCAGCATTGAAGGCTACGAACAACCAATCCTTAATGGGGCGACTCCCCATTTGTTGACATATAAATTCGTACAGAAGTCATGTAATTGTGTAAGTAACCATGTTTTAAACATGTCCAGACAATCGAAATCTGATGAACGATGTTAAAAATAAAACTTTGGTTTTTTATTCTTTTATTTTTATATATTATTTATACATTACATGTTATAATTTTGAAAATATGAAATCTTTTAGACCGATTCATTCCACCACACTAAGCTGCACATTTGGGCTATTTAATTTAGAGGCAAAGCTGTTTTCCCAAAACTAAATTTTAATTGTATTCTTTTGCGAATTATTTTTTATCTTATGTTTGCTTTTATCGTACGAGTATGTAAGACGAACGTGAAATTTGTAAATTTCTATGGAATTTTGAACGAAATTCATAGGAAAGATGTTATCCATAAATATATGAACTCAAAAACGCAATGATTTATATATATGGAATTTAGAATAAGATTTATTAAAAAAATTGTCGGTTTGAACAGAAATTTGATCAAAATCTGCCAAAAGGAGGAGCATGTGACTTCCTGTTTGTTCGTATGTATGTGAAAGTTTTAACTCAAAAAATGCAATGGTTTAGATGAATAATATTTCTAATCAGGAGGAGAATTATAGATCCATATCGAATTTAGGATCCCTTAGAGAAAAATAAAACTGTACAAAATGTTTCTAAGCAGAAACCACACCATACTGAATCACAACACATAAAAAGTCGAGGAGTAGATAAATTTCCAAGCAGTTGCATAATATCGTATAATATTTTGTGATATTATATTATTCAGTATTCAACAATATTATACGATATTTCGAATGTTAGTTAATATTGTACAATATTGTGAACATGAATACTTCTAGGGGACGATCATACTTGCAAATACATTGAATCACTACACAAAAAAGTAGAGGGGTAGATAGATCTCAAAAAACATTACCTGTTGAACAATATTGTGCGATATTATACCATTCTATATTCCACAATATTATACGATATTTCGAATGTTAGTTAATATTGTATAATATTGTCAACATGGATGCTTCTAGGGGACGGTCATACTTGCAAATATATTGAATCACTACACATAAAAGTCGAGGGGTAGATAAATCTTTAGAAACATCACCTGTTGAACAATATTGTACGATATTATACCATTCCATATTAAACAATATTATACGACATTGCGAATGCTAGTTAATATCGTACAATATTGTCAACATGAATGCTTCTAGGGAATGGTCATACTGACAAATATTCGAATGTTTGTTGCATCCTTTCTTACACTACACATCTTCGCTATACGTTTAGGGAAAATATAGAAAAATAGAAGCAAAGAAAAAGAGGAGAACAGAAAATATGTGATGATTGTTCTAATTACTTGTAAAAGTTGATGGAAGAATATTATTATCGGTTTTAAAATCAAGTTGCTAATCTTGGACTAAACAGAATGACAAATCGGATATTCCATATTAGATGCAAAAGTAGTTCACAAGTCTGTTTGAATTGTTCAGTTACACGCAGATAAGATGTCAAGCTTTTATTTATTTGCATCAGAAACGCTTTAAAAAAGGTTTTTTTATTAGCTGTGAGGCTATCATTTATAAACACTGGATGATAATCATATTTTTCCTTAGCATAATACGAAAACAAAGATTTTTCGTCTGCATATGTAATAGTTTAAGTGGCACTTACGTAATCGAAAATGAAGTGTTATCTGGCTTTCATGTCAGATTTGAAGACGTGAAAAAGACAAATTAGTAAGAAAGGGGCGAGTTGTTTGTCGCAAAATTTGTCCTTGAAGATAGCTTAACAGCTGGGGAGATGCATCGATCAAATCCCGTCTCCGATCATTGTTTTCAATTTGTTGATTTCATAGTAATCGGTACTTGGAATGCAGATGTCTCACTCTGATTCCTGTTTTTTTCATTCTTTTTTTTTCTTCAATTCTTTAAATTTTTCTTGGAAAGCGAGGGTATATTATTGCAATTTTTCATTGTTAAATTATAAGTTCTAAGATATAAAAAAATTATTTGATTTTAATTAAAATAATGCAAAAAAACTTCTGGATTTCTGCTAAACGGAACATGATATTTTAATCAAACTAGAGCCAAACAAAGAGCAGACGAAAATATAAATGTAGCTATACAAAAAAATATCGGCTCCAGTTTAAGTTGCAGCTGTTTTTTCAAAACAATATAAAACGGAGAAAAAAACATTTTAATTCTATGTCTTCTCAAAAATCAATTATTTTATAATTAAATCGGTTTTATGTAGAAAGTTGTGCGCATTGCCGTTCGTTGGGTTTTGAATAACAAATTATACTTTTTTCGTGTTGTTTTGATAGGGAATCCAAAATCGATTACATAGCGATTGGTTCCAAAATTGCTTAACTTTGACATCATAAAAAAAGTTTTTTTTTTCAATGCCAAAAAAAAAAATGCCATAAAAAAAATAAGGCTTAAAAAATTTATGCCAATTTGTTAAAAAAAAAAAAAAAAAAAAAAAAGAAGATACAACTGGCAAGAATTGAAAAATTTACAAAATGTTATATGAGATTTCGATTTCAAATTTTTGGTTTAAACTGTTGAAACCGTTATTTAAATGATTGATTAAATGAAGTCTTATTAATGTACCCTTTATTTAAATAAAAAATATTTTTATGGAATATTTTTTAAAGTATCATTTTCTTCACCCATTGTTATTACCATTTTTTTAGCATGATAATAATAATAGGCTGACATACTACCTATAGATTGTATCAATTGCAAATCTGTGATGTAGTATGCACGATGTAAGAATTGTTTAAAATGCTTCATGAAACAAACCGGTAAAGCAGGAGTTATTTCATCAAGCATTTTGTTATTTCTTAAATAATTGGTGAAATGTAAAAAAAAAGTGATTGAATTAAAGAAGAGATTTTCAAAATGAAAAATGAATCAAAACCTTAGTTTTTTTTCTCAATAATATCAGAGAATATTATTGCAAAAATATCTATTTTAAACCATTTTAAAACTCCAAAAGATTAGAAAAAAATCTCATTTTGTGCAATTATTTTTCATACATACTCAATGATGACACTAAAACACTAACAAGTTGAATAACATCAATTTGTAAGAAAAATATGAGCGAATACTTAGTCATTACATATAAGCACTTAAATAGGCATATATTGTACCAGCAAAAGAATTATCAATTGAATAAATATCTGAAATTGTGTGTAAAATTATTTTATTTTTTAATTTACATAACCGTAGAAATGAACCTCTAAAAGTAAGGTTCACCTAAAGACTCCTAAGAATAGAAATTAGCTGATATTGTAGAATGAGCTTGCTTAATTCATTCGCAGACAATAAAAATTTTAATTATTTACAAAAATATTCTTACGAATTTGTAATATGCTAACTAGTTTCATGATAATGAAGAAATCTTCATAGATATATCTCTGATGATTGCCGGACCTCTTCGCCTTAGCGACAATTTGGAGATTTTGGTGACAAAAATAGAAGGAACACGATTATTCTAGAAACATGGCGCAAACTACAGGAAGACTGGAATTCCGTCGTATGTTCGAGGACATTCAATATCTTGTCACGGGAACTATAAAAAGCGCAGGCGTATAGACGAACATGAATCAATTCTAGCAGTTAAATCTAGAGAAAATGAATCATCGACAGAATTCTTTCTTTGGTGTCTTGATTTCCAATGAGTTTTCCACGGACGCTTTATGTGTTGTAGTTATTTAATAAATATTTATGGCTTCTGTTCTGTGTATTTTAATAAGTGCTTTACGCTTAGTATGTCATGCTGTAGACATTATAATATTTAAAAAAATAACCAGAAATCTAAAATTATTTTTATCTTACTTAGTTCCAGAGTGATTTCATAAAGAATCAACTAAATCTAATCAGAAAGCTCTTCAAAGACAAAATATATTTTTTTAAATTGTACCTACTTTGCAGCAATTTTTAAAAATATTGTATATTACGGTTAAATTATTCTTAAGAAACAAAAATTTCTCCTCCTTTCAAAACTTCACTTTCAATTTGTTTGCTTCATGAATCGTGATTAACATTTTATTCAATCATTTTTGGCAGATTTCCGAGATGGGCGGCTGAGCTTCAATAAGGATGAAGAATTTTATAAAACTCGTGCAATAATTATGTATTTTCAGAAAATCAATGTGAAATAACAATCCTTGTTTAATAAATATTAATGGCGGTGAAAGAAATACAACTACTTCTTTATACTGTATTGATTCTAAAATAAAACAAGAAACTTCAGGGTATGTTCAGGCATACAGAAACAAGTTATTTTTATTTTCTCGCATACAAAGTATACAAAAAGAAAGTACCGTAATCTTAAAAAAAAAAAAAAATCGACGAACCTATAACGTTTCAGACTTTCGAGAATCCAAACGCACATTTTTGGAACTCTGTCTGTCTGTTTATCTTTGAACAAAATAACTCAAAAATGCTTTGAACTAGAAGGATGAAATCTGGTATATGGCGTTTACACGAAACTTTTAGATTTCATGCAAATTATAAATGAAATCCATTCAGTGGAATTCTGTCTGGCTGCTTGTTCAGATATAAGTTGACATGATAGTTACAGAGCAAACAGAGCTAAATGTCTAGAATTAGGCACACAGATTTAACATTTAAAATGCTGACATGTGTAAAAGTTATTATCAAATTTATCAAGAGATTGACCATTTGTCGGTCTGTACTTTCATAAACATGGAAACGCGGTAACTCAAAAATGGAATAGATGCATATAATTTGGTATGTGATTTTGTGACTACTGTTGCAATTCAGTCCCAAATTTTTTGTTTTAATCGGTAGGAAAAAAGGCGCACGAAATACACATTGGTTTTCCCAGTACTTGTATATTAACTGCAGCCGATCGGTTAATTGTCGAAAACCCACCAAAAATTGCATATTAACCAAGCGATCCTCCAATTCTCTAATTTCTAATATAACATGCTAATATTTGTTGCAGAAGTTAATTTCTTCACAAATACTAAAGAATAAGAAAAGTTTTTAACGAAAATTTTGAAACAATTTATTAAAAAATTAAATTCTTATTAATGAAAGTACAGAATAAGCCAAATAATTGTTGTTCCTGATATAAATTGCCAACCGTCAACTTTAAGAAAATTTATTAACTTTCTTCCAGCAGTTTGCTGATGTAATACGGCAGCATATTTTTGTATATATATATTCTTGGACTATCTCTAAATTTATCTATTTCAAAATCGTCTGCATTTATAATTTTTTAAATAATAAAAAACAATAAAAAGAAGAAAAAGAAAACAAGAATAGTTGAAGAAAACATATTACCGTAATCAAATTGTGACCGTTGAAAAGGCAAAATTTTGAATTTTGAGATGGTGTGAAAATGTTTCTTGTTTCATTATTCGCACCGAAATAACAACTGAAAAACTGCCAAATTTCGGTTAGTTTTTAATTAATTAAATATTTCATAAACTTAGCAACTTGAAAAATATTCAATATTCTGTTTCATATCTTAAAGATTAGGTCTAAAAATTTGGTTGAATTGGCCCTATTGTTTAACAGGATTAAAAGAAAATACACACATATGACTTTTATTATATTATCCAAAATGACTTTTATTGTATTAGTCACAATGACTTTAATTTATCTTTAACTATTTCATAACATTTAATTTTAATTTCATCAATTGCGGAGACCTGTGTGCTTAAATATATCGTCTATTTATTCTATGCATAGACAGACACTAGACACTTTAAAATTCTTTTCTCTACATTCAGAGTAATTGAATGAAACGCTTAATAGCATCATAGCAGACGTATTCTATAGAAAAAAGAACATATTTTAAAAACTACTGAACACGCAGAGAGAGAGATCTTTATTTCCTTTAAATGCTTTACAAATAATGAAAAAAGAATTATTATTGTGAATATTGAAGCTTGAGGATTTAATTCCCCTAGAGAGATCTAAATAGACGTTTTCAGTAGATTACAAATATTTTATATTGTATTTGAAATATCAGATAAATTTATTTCTCACTTCAAATGATTTTAGTCGTAGTATTTACAGAAATTATTTAGGCAAGATTATTTCGGTTTATCATAAGTGTGGTATTTGAAAAATGTTTCATTTCCTTTTTGCTTTATAAATAAATAAAAGTGAAAAGTTGATATTTTGCATGGAAAAATAATACTTTTGTATTATATTTCAAGAACTATTAGACAGATAATTTAATTTAAAAAATTTGTTATTTACAACTGTATGATACACTTTTGTTTACTGAAAGTACTAAATATATTTGTTAGTATATAAATTATATTGGCTATAATTAAAAATAAACTTAAGGGAATATTCTCTTTCATACTTTCTTTTATATTTCTAGAATAAGAAGCATTTTGTGTTGCATCTGTTGAATCCAATTTCATTCATTTTAATTTTAATTAAGTGAATTTCCGACGCATCACATCGACACACGCATGCACGCTCTCTCTGCATTGTAAATTTGGCATTGTGTTTGTCCATCCGTCTGTCTGTGACAAAGATAACTCAAAAACACTTTGAGCAAGATGGATGGAATTTGGTCTTTTCCAACGAATTTGTATATTTCTCTCAAATTTAAAGCAAACCCTATTCATAGGAAGTCTGTCCATCCGGCTATTCGAAATAAATCAGTACGATGACTACAAAACGAAAAGACCTAGATAGATAGAATTCGGTATACAAATTTAATATCTATTTGGTACTTTTCCGCTAGTAGGGCGCAAATGCCGCCAATTGTGAACCAAACGTGTATTTGGCGGAATTCTACATTATTTGGCGATTTTTCGCTTGCACCCGGCTAACAGAAAAGTACCATCTATTTTTTAGATACCAATCAAATTTTGAGCCAAATCCTACAAGAGGCTAACCGTATGTCGATCTGTACTTTTAGAAACATGTAAACGCGATAGCTCAAAAACGTAATGAATTAAATATATGAAATCTAGCATGTGATTTTGTGATTGCAAATGTAATTTTGTGTCAAATTTTTGTTTCAATCAGTCAGGAAATACGCATCTCAAACACAAATTTGATTTTCAGACACTATTAACCGCAATGATTAATCGCCCCAAAACTCGCCAAGGATAACACGATAGATTCATTAAATTGTTAAATTTACGCCAAAGGTTAATATTGCGTAACTATTGTACGCCAGTATCATGCAGGGTGTACTATGAGATAACACTTTTAATAGAGAATACACGAGAAAGTTTCAGGGAAACCACTCTCACATATTATTTTATTACAGCTGATTACCTTTAGATATGTCATCAATGATCAGCCCCCACCCCCTTACTTCCATTCAATTTCGTAAAATGGCGCAAAATGAAACTTAGACCCCGCCACAATAATATGAGCGGTTTCCTCAATTTTACACATTGATTATTTTCGCCAAGATGCAAATATAGTAAATCAACCAGAATGCCCTATAATCTCTATTAACGATAAAGATATCAGTATGTGTGTTGTGTTGGCACTTAGCTGGCCAGGCCATTTGATCTAGAGTTATAAGATAAGGCACAAATATACTTTGGGGAATTGCAATGCGTAGTTCGTACACTATTAATTCATACTGACTTTTCTTCGTTCCGTTGTTTTGATAAAGAAGCTTTTTTGATATGTTAAGTATATTTCTGTATATGACATGCTTTTTATAAGGTTTTTTTTTTGTATTTACTCTTGTACATAAAATTAAGCTCAAAATGAAGAAATTAAGACAATATTTTTTTTAAGTACATCTATTTTTAAACACTGCTGCTCGTATATGTGATATAATTGATTGTACAAAAATGTAAACAGAAAAAAAGGGAAATGCAAAGTGCAGTCAGTGAACAGAGCAGTACACAGATTCTAAAATAGAATGAATTTATACATCCATCAAAATTTGAACTTCAAAAATATTTTGTTGATGAAACAATTGAAAGTTTTCGCAACCGTTAATCCAGGTGAACTAATTCATTGTCAAAGGCGGCTAGTTCAAAATAAAACTTCCTTTTGCTGTGATAAGCCGTGCCTTAATTCCTCATGAGATAATATCTGTATTCATTCGAACATAATTTTAGAAAACTTATCTCCATTTTTCCATTAGATAAGCTTAAAGATCGCATTAAATTGGCCTTCCGATTGAATAATTAATCATCACTATTAGTAATAGTTAGATCTCATTCTTATTGTGAGATTATTTAACAGCTCATTTGATTTATTAGAACTTAAAAGTAGTTGTAATATTAATGAAGCCGGATGTATATTATACAAATGATATTAAATTAATTCGAACTGTTTGATTAAAGCTAATTTAAGACCTTAAGATATTATCTACTACTAATAAAGAAGAATGTGTTTACGTGTTCCTGTGTAAACCCTTGGTCCTTTACAAGGCCGACAGCCTGATCTAAAGCTACAAAATGTGATACAAATGCACATTAGAAGGTGAGAATGGCACATTTCCATATTTCTCGTGCAATTTCAAATAAAATGGGTGAATTTTAACTGTGCTTAGAATTTATAAATACTAATAACTTTTAAATAAATCTACGAGGCGTATTCGGAAAGCAAGTACCGTTTCATTGTACCTCCGCCGTAACGCTGCGATCGGCGTTCCGAGCATGCGCATTAGTCTTCCTTGCTCAATAGCTATTAACCGGCGCCATTTTGATTGCTCTACGTTGTGTTTTCAATTTATTGTACACATTTAAAATGTTTAAGACAATTACTGTTTCCACCGACTGTGAGATGCGAGCTGTGATTATTTTTTAAACGCAAGGGAAGTGAAACCGGCTGAAATCTATCGTCAAGTTAGAGATGGTTATAGTGAAGACACGATGAATGAGGGAATGATGAGGATTAGGGTTAGAATGTTTAATGAAGGTGGAACAATGAAGGTCCACGATTAGGCTCGGAGTGGTCGGCCTTCTGTTGTGAACATTGATCTGGTAAGGGAAGTTGATGAAAAAATCCAGGAGAATAGACGTTTCACAATGACGACGCTTTCAGATGAATTTCCGCAGATTTCACGTACTGTTTTGTACGAAATTGTTACAGATCGCTTAGGTTATCATAAGGTGTGTTCCCGATGGGTTCCAATGGAATGATGGGAAATTTCTATGACGAAGGTATAGAAAAGCTGATAACCAGCTGCGACAAATGTTTGAACATTGTATGGTATATAGAAAAATAGTTTAAGGTAAGCTCTCTCATGTAAAAAAAAAAAATAACAACTTGAAAAAAAATTCTTTGTTAGTTGATTTTTCAAAACGGTACTTACATCCGAATAACCCTTGTACATGATTCATTTAAATATTAATTCTTCCTTTTTCGTCCTCAACCAACTTTTAAAGCATTATTATTGTCATTCAATTGTTAAGATTCTATGCACATATTTGATTTGTTACTAAACCCAAAATATCTGAACAGTCACCAGTTGTTATTGTTATCAACAGCAAGGTAACTGTTTAAATGCTCAACAAAGTTACAAATGCAAACAATCTAATAGAACAATGAATACCTGCTCTGTTGCTTTTTGTTAAAATTCATTTACTGTTTTGCAACCGAACTTTGTCCGACTGAGTAATAATGCTTAGTGCGATTTTCGAGAATTTCGATGAGGTTTCGGTCATCGTTGTGTTCCTCGTCTTAATGATGATTTGGGAAATATTAGAACATATCTTTTTCCCCAATTTGCCATCTCTTTGGGATGTTGATTCAGATCTAGAAATGGATCTTGATATGGATGCACCATCTCATCCGCTTGTTCCACGAGTTGCTGTTGTATGCTCGTATTCCAGACTTTGGAATTACCTGCTGATATGACGCCTATTAAAGTTCAGAAGATTGATGTTCCAATTGTAAAATCTCTAACGATTTGCAAAATGTGCTGCACCTTGAAATTGCCGGTATGACTGGCTCCGATAAGAATCCTACTTGTGGAGTCCTATGCTGTCTACTAATTTTGCATGGCCCTGGACATGTTAGCTGAGTATCGACAACGGCAGAATCCAGTGTAACATCAAACCTGTTCTCAACTGCCCAATAATGTTAACTGTCTTATTCGGTTGCCAGATGCTGCATCAAAAACTGTCATCGGCATCTACATGCGGTTTCAAAGACTGTCATCTATTGAAAAATGATCCTTCAAAGACTGTCATCAGTTAAAAGATGCTGTCTTGAAGGAATTAAGAGAGCCATCAGATGCAGCGACGGGGGGGGGGGGGGCGGGGGGGGAACGAGAGCAGCACGTCTCCGCGCGGTGTTTCCTTGGCAGTGGGGCAACTCCCTGGAAATGCAAGGGCTAAGAGGCTACTCAAAAATAAATTTAAATAAAGAATGTTTAATTAATCTGGCAAAAAAGTGTACTTATTATTATTTTTTATCTTGAAGGTATACATTTATATTTACATTTTACAAATATTCACTTCCTTTATTAAATATTGCAACACCAATTGCATTTATTTATGGTGCAATGTCTGTTAAATTTTAAAGCGCATGTAATGTACTAATATCATGCATCACATTTGCTTTGAAGAAATGTGACTTGCCCGAGTGGAATGCATGTGCAATTTAATGGATTTCAGTCCTAGATATTTAAAGATATTTAAAACAGATATTAGATATTTAAAACATAGATTCTATGATCTTTGTGGCATCAATAAAAATATCTAATTAACAAATTCGATGCTAAACTGATTGTTTTCATTATCAAAAATAATACAAAATTACAATTTTTCCCGTGTGTTTTATTTATACTTGTTCTAAAGTGTAAATGCGTTTGTCGAAAATTTTCTTTCACTATCAATTTATTTTACAATATTTTATAATGTGAACAAGACCCAAACTAGACAACTAAATTTCTATTATATAAATATTAAGTAGATCCTAAATATGTCATTAAGAACGGCGAAGCCAAGCTTTCTAAACTGTTCTCATTTAAGTGTGCTGAATAAAAAAAATATATATATATTATGCCGTTCATTCCTTCTTAATTAATGTGAATGAGTGCTATATTTTGTTTGAAAATTGTACTAAAACTACTTGGTAAATTATGCCCAAGCATAAATAGATCAAACTAATATCCAAGGTATCCGAAAAACTTACTAACTTTTAGAGGAATAGTTTTATTAACGTCTCGTTTGAAAGCAACACTAGGGCTATTTTGGTCTGGACCTCGAAAATCTAAACCGTTGTCAGATGACGAAGACGACAACTGAGTTGGCAACACCTCTTCTAATTTCCACACTGCACCACACACCAGCGGAAAGACGTTTGGCCCCCAACAGATTTAACATGCACCAGACTCGCTTACATGACGGTTCTTAGGTGGAATCGGGTCTCGAACGTAAAACCTTCTGGCTCAGAAACCAAGACTTTTCCCCCAGGCCATTGTGGCCCAACTTTTAGAGGAAGCGAAACTACAGAAATTAAAATTTTTGTCATAGACCAGGGAATCGGAACAGTTTGTTTGGTTATATTAAAGTCCCGCTTTAAGCCAACACTAGGGCTATTTTAGGAAGGACCTTGTAATTTTAAAACGCGATCAGATGATGAGGACGACACCTGAGTTGATATACCCTCTCTTCGGGTCTCTTCAAACTTTCACACCACACCAGGGAAAGACATTTGGCCCCAACGGATTTAGCGTGCACCACACCCGCTTACATGACGGTTCTTAGGTGTAATTGGGTCTCGAACCTAAAACCTTCCAATTCTGAAGCCGAGACCTTGCCACCAGGCAACCGCAATCCAACGTTTAGAGGAAGGGAAACTATAGAATTTTTCTTGAATGTTTGGAAATTTTTTTATGCATATGTATCACAATAGATTCTAGTGTTGCAATGAAATTCAAAATGTTTTTGCTGTTTCATGATTTAGTAACGTTTCCATATTTTCCTCACATGGTAATTGGTATTCCGGTAAGATGTAACGTCACCCGTTTTCACAAACATAGTTAAGTGCCTACGGACCTCCAGATATGATCCTTTTTACTAGTCATTGTGTGCTTTCATTTATTATTTTTATTATTTTGTATACAGGTGAAAAGCCACAGATGTCGTTTCAAATATATTCATCATTTCTTCAAGAAAAAGAACGTCAAAACATCCTGATGTCAAACTTTTCTTAGTTTATGAAGGGACTTCTCAAATATTCAAGAAGTGATCAATCACCAGCAACCGTTGTCATTAAGTCGAAGTCAGGTGGACTTTATCCGGTGTTAGCTGCAAATTGATTATAATTGACATAATTCGGGAAGCTACAAAGATGGATCCTGAATGACATTCCCACGATCAACTGAAGACCATTGAGGATGCATTGTTGAGCAGCTATTGGGTGATAGGGAACTCAAGTTGACCAATGTGAAAATCAAAGGTGGAGATCTGATGGAAATAAATAAAGGTATTTTTGTTTTTGTAGAGAGAAGAGAGGAGAGCAGTGAGAGGCCACGAAGGGGAATTCGGAGAGACGTCGGTGACCGAAGAAATTGTTCCTGATTTTTTGAGAAGCTTCGTGTGAATCGGGTTTCTGTGTTAGGATTCATCCGATAAAGATCGGTGGATTTCTGGTGCAGTTCCTGGAATAGCCGTTTTGAGCTAACAGTCTGTTAGCATCTTTTTGGAGTCTATTCTTTGATTTGATAGAGGAACTATTTCATAATTAAACTTTCAACTATTGTGTCAATTTTGAAAATAATATTAACCTAGATTTGAACAAATTGTTTTTGTGTGTATATATATAAGGTTATAAATGAAGGAATTCATTTTTTACGCTTGTTGTTGTTTGTTTTGTTTACTTTGTTTTGTTTACTTCTATTTGATCGGTCAGGATCAAAATATTACAATATATTTAATCGTGTGTTTCTCTTCCGTTGCTGAAAGATTAGAAGGAAAAAGTTTGTTTGTAATTTGCTCTGTTAGTGCAAAAATAGAAAAAATAAGAATAAATAGAATAGACAGAAAGTAATATGAAAATAATGAGAAAATTAATGTGAAATTTCAAATATATGATCTAGAAGTAAATATTAAATAACGCTATCTGTACACGGGATATTATTCCTTTTAGGAGGTTCATGCATACAGAAAATGGAAGAAGTGTTAGGTTAATAAAATACTAGGACTTTGAAAATTTACATAATTTGTTATTTAAAAATGTTTGGTGGATAGAATATTATGTATAAGAGCTTAAATTGAAATTAAGGAAACCAATATTCTGTAGGAGTCAACTGGACATCAAAGGCAGCTAGATTTTAATGAAATTTTCATTTACTTGAAGAAGCATAGATGTGCTTAAAAAACGTTTATAAAGATTATGAAAGGAAAAACACTTGTTTGCATATCGTTAGTATAAATCTTTAAATGGATTTTGTCGTATAGAATTGTGTGTGTGTGTTTTTTTATCAAAAAGAAAAAAAAATGTTTATCAAGAGTATGGAAGGAGGAAACTTGTTCGCGAATCGATATTATAAATCATTGCAGTGGATTTTGCTATATAATATTATGGTTTCTTTATTTAAAAAAAAACGCTAATCAAGACTGTGGTAGTAAAAAACTTGTTTGCGTATCGCTATGACAAATAATTTAAAGGGATTTTGCCATATAATATTATGTGCTTTCTTATTAAAAAATAACGCTAATCAAGACTATGGAGAGAAAAAATTTGTTAGCAAATCGCTATTACAAATCGCTTAAATGGATCTTGCCATATAGTATTAAGAATTTAAAAAAATAAAAAAACGTTAATCAAGAGTATGGAAGGAAAAGAACTTGTTTGCAAATTGCTATTATAAATCGTTTAAATGGATTTTGCCATTTGATATTATGTATATTTTAAAATTATAAATACGTTAATCAAGACTATTTAAGGAAAAAACTTCTTTACGTATCGCTATTAGAAATCGTTTACACGATTTTATGCGTTTGCGTTATGCGTTTGTTTTACTGAATGTATTATAAACAGGAAGGCATTCAGTTGAATATGCTTACAATTTCAGATGACGATATTACCTCCTAACTTTAATAAGTTTGTCACATGTGATAAAAAAGCATCAAAGTGGTAAAATTTCAGAATAAATCTATGTCATTATGTAATTGTATTCCAATATTACTGTAAAATATGCATACAATGTAAAGTATTTGTATCTTTTTCACACGGTGATAAACTTTATAGAGAAAGCAATGTATCTACATATACTCGTAAAATTTAACTCAACTTGGACAGTAAAATTGAATTTTCTTTTGAATTTTAACTTGGATTTTATATTCATAGCTAAGTGCATTGTAGAAAAGAAATTGTTCTTGCACTGAAAACATGAAAAACATACTGGAGAAATTTCGCAGTAGAAACTAAATTTAAATAATATATTTTCTAAAGGAACAGAAAATTTATTTCTATGGAAAAATTAATGTTTCTTACAAAATAATGCGTTAAAGAAGCTTCAAAGTTCAGTAAATTTATTAATCTTAAAAATGCTCCAATCTTTATATTATTTATTTGATTTAAAAAACCCCCTTTTCGGTTGAAATTATTAATTTTTTCATGGAGAATTCTTTTCACAAAATTTCCTGGATACTACTTAATAAGATGTTATCCCCCCCTCAAACTTCCATAAAAAATTGTGATCCTGGGTTGAACCTTGATTGCAAAGAGTGCTCAAATTTTTATTTTCAGAGTGTACGCTTTTGATTAATAGTATAAGAAGAAAATCAAATGTATATCGTGGAATTCTTTTTTACAGTCGATTGAGTTCCACGGTGGGGGGAGGGGTACCTCGTAATTTAGTATGAGAAGTTCCCGGCATGGTAGTTGGTTCTCGCCACCTCTGTGGATATATGAAAAGGTGGGAGTCTGTCTCCTCCCATCAATTATGAGACGTACTTCTTTAGGGAAGGAGTTGTACAGTGACCGGTGAAGGTCCTTAGGACTCAGACGCCGAGACAGAAACTCTGGCGGGAACTGTGGTCCCGCCAGAGTTTCTGTCGGGGCAGTCCGGTCATTCAAGTTTTTCCGTGTGCCATCCGGTGAGTCGAGTAGTCAATACGCGATCGTGATTACAGCAAATCGAAATCTAAATTTGATTCAGAAATATAATCTTAATAATAAGATCACATACCAAATTTCATTTATCTAAGTTGTTGAGTTATTACATTGTCGCTTTTGCATGCAAATGAATCTAATAGACGGTCACCTTTTTGACGAATTTAATTTCAAAACAATTATTCTTTTTTTAATAAAACATTAGTAAGCAATTATGATACTTCTCATATATATTATAAATTCTCATGTGTTATAAATTCTCATATTTTAAATAAATCATCAATTCTTCTTGCACAACCACTCACTAAGGAATCTTATTGCCATGCCGATGCTCTATTCAACTGTTATGTCCAGAGGTTAAGAATCTTGAGATGAAGCACTCCGTGACACTCCTGTAGCATTTCCCCTTTTTTTCCTCACATGGTGATTGGGATTCCGGTCATATGTAACGTCACCCATTTCCCACACATAGTTAAATGCATACGGACCGCCAGATGTGGTTCTTTTCAGTAGTAGAGTCATAGTGACTGGCCATTTGTTATATTCAGGTGAGGGGATACAATTGTGTATTTCAAATAGGTCCATCATGTCTTCAAGGGAAAAAGAACGTCAAGGCATACAGATGGTAAACTTTTTTTCCCCTCATGAAGAGACTCCTCAAATCACCAAGACACAATCAATCACCAGCAACCGTTGTCATTAAATGTCAAATCCAGGTGGACTTCAGTCGGTATTAGTTGTGAATTAATTATAATCAACATGCGTTCGAGAGCTGGCAGCTACAAAGATGGATACTTAACAGACACTCCCACGATCGAGTGAAGACCATTAAGGAATCATTGCTGAGCAACTATTGGGTGTTGGGTACTCAAGTTCACCAATGAAAACATCGGAGGCGGATATCTGACGAAAATAAAATTTGGAATTTTTATTTGTTTTTCGAAAGAGAGGAGAGCAGTGACAGGCTTTGAATTGGAATTCGGAGAGACGCCGGTGTCCGGAAAACTTGTTCCTGATTTTTTTAGAAGCTCCGTGTGATTCGGGTTTCTGTGTTAGGATCCACCCGATAAAAATCGGTGGATTTCTGGAGTAGCCGTTTAGAGATAATATCCTGTTAATGTTCTTTTTAAGTAGCTTATTCTCCTATTTGATCGAGGAACTATTTCGTGATTAAACTTCAACTGTTATATAACTTTTGTAAATAATTTTGACCTAGATGAGAACAAGTTGTTTTTTTGTACATACATAAGGGTGTAAATAAAAGATGCTACTATCTTATTTGATCTGTCTGTATCAAGATATTACACTCCTTTGAAATCGGCAGATATGATATTATGAGGAAAAGGAAGTTGGTTTCGATAACGTAATCTCAATTCTATCAATATTTGGCTCATAAAAATAGGAATTTTGTTGGAACAATGCAAATATGGTTTGAAGGATTATTTTTTTCAGAGAAAGTTCTACTGACAGAGAAAAAGTGTTGATGCTTAAATATTTCAACAAACGTTTAAGAGTTTTTACGTTGATTTAAATAAGAAGTAAATTATGTTATCATACTATAGGCTATATAAGATTTCCATAATAATTTTATTAAGATAGTTTAAAGATAATGCCATGTAATTTCTGTTGTTGTTATTCAAGTTCAGAAGGCAAGCAACAACTCGAATTGAGCTGGTCAACTCAAGTGATTATTATCTCAGAGTAGAAAAATAGTGCAGGAAACAGACTGTGTTATTAATTAACTAAACTGAGTGCTATTTATCTTCAGCTACAAGAGGTACAGAAAAAATACAATAAAAGGAGATTAAAGACATCAAATGTTGGTTTAAAAAGAGTAAAATATTAGACAAAAGGGTTTGCATTGATTTTGAGGAAACAAAGAAACAAGAAGAAATGATACAGTGTATAAAAGGTCATACTCGGATTCTTTTTTTTTATGTTGTGAATTTTAAATGCAAAAATTACTTTTGGATTATTTGCATTTAAAGAAACCAGTGGTCTGGACTGGGCAGCCAGTTTTTTTAATGGAAATATGATACACTTTTAATAAACAATTTTTTTACTTTAAAGTGTATTGTTTAAAAAGTCAATTACTTTATTTTAGAGGTAAAAAAAAATTGGAGAAACATTTTGTTATTTTCTTTTTTCAAAAAGACTTTCTGTCTTCCTACGTCACATAATTATTTTTGTCGTAAAAAGGCAGCAATCCATTCTTTTTTTTATGTTAATTTTTGTCAAAATGCGCTTTAATAGTATTTAAATATGTTCTTCATTGGTATTTTTCTCGGGTAAATATTAATTTTATAAATGAAAATATCCCATTGCGCGGGTTTTATGTAGTATTTTGGTAATCCCAGTTAATATAAAAAATAGACATTCGAATCCATTCAGTCTAAAACATTGTAGTATGGTAATATTTCAAACCTGCTCCTTTTATTTTTATTTAATTTTAAAATTAACTTTCACAGAGCGCGTGAGTACATACCCAGTAATTGAAAGAATTGGAAAATTGTTCCGAAATACGTAAAAAATATTTTTTTAACTACTAAAATTAGAGAATGAAAACTGAAAAAGAAATAAATTGGTATTATTGAAAAATTTTCTTATAAAATTAAAAGTGGTACAAAATATATATAAATATATTCGGAAGTGAAAGGGGAAAATATCCTTTTGATTAATTACTTCCATGCGTACAATTATTATGAATTTTGTAATGTTTCTCCTCAGTGTAAGGAATGGAGTCTCTTGGTAAGGAATGGAGTCTGATAGACGCTGAATGGACTCATTCTGGCGAAAATCAACGATTTGGTAACAAAATCAACCGGAAAGAGCAAACCCTTGGTAATAGATTCATTAGTAAGGAGTTACAATGATTTTTCTGGATCCTTCATCGCCTTATTACTGAAACCATTAGAAGCGGGGAGATTTGAAGTTAGTCAGAATTCAGTCGAACATTGGGTCGGTTGAGATTCGACTATAATTCGATCCAAATGACTAGCCATTGGAAAGTAGCAGATGTTCCATAGGCTTTAATAGTTGAGTGAAGTCTCTATCCTGTGGTTTGTGATCTTAAGGATGAATGATACTGATTTGCTGCTGCTTATTGTCTTGTGGAATCTTTGTCTGTGTATTGGTGGTTTCGTGTAAAATAAAGAATCATTGTTAGTTATTTAGCTTGTTAAACTGTACCGGAGCTTGAGTTTTTTCTTAACAATATTTTATTCGTCAAAAAATTCAAACTCGAGATTTTGATGAATTTTCTCGTTTCAAATCTATCTGTTTCCGAGATTCACATTTTTGGAATTATGTCTTCTGTTGCTGTATCAATGTGTTTGTGAATACGATGACTCGAAACTGCTTCGAATTAGAAAAATGGAATTAGGTATATTATACTTTATATCAATATATCTTTCAAATTTTGAGTGAAATTTATTCGAAGAACATGATAACAAGAAAATTTCAAGAGCTATACAAATGAAAGTTGGTAATTGAGGCTAAGCATACAAAATATAGATCTATATTAAATCTGAAACCAAATCCGTCGAGAGGTCTGTTTCTCTGTACTTTCACATAAATATAAAAGCAATAATTAAAAAAAATGCAGTGATTTAAATAAGGGAAATTTAATATATTATCTTCTGAATATAATTGCAACTCAATGTCAAAATTGGGTTTAAATCGATCGAAAAAAGGTCCCTAAATACGTATTTGACTTTCCAGTGCTTATGTATTAATCGCATGCCAGCGATTAATCGTCGAAACAATTGCCGCACATCTCTAGTTAAATTCATGCATAAGATCGAAATTTCATAATTATTTTTGTTATAGTCGTGTATTTAATACACAAGTATCGGTTTTTATCCCTATACTGTGGAGCACACCCACATGTATGGAACTCTGAAAATTAAAATCTACGTATTCGTGGCATACACTGCTATTTCAAGTTTATGCGGAAGGGAGGGGAAGAACATTTTTAAGAAACCACACCCATTGTTTTTTTTGGAGGGCTAGGAATTGAACCAAATTTTTAGTACACTTTGTTTAGTGAATACTTATTATTTCAGAAGTAATTTCGTGAACTATTTGGTAGCTATAGGTTCAATTCGCTGCTTCGTAGGACAAGTTTTCACCATTCTTGTAATAGCTTTAGGATGTTTGCAGCCAATTAACATTATTTTGTTAAACAGATGAACAAGAAGTGAAAAAGAGCTCCTCAAAATTCTAGATTCTAATCTCTTATTCTCCAAGCAACAACAAAAAAGAAGGATTCTGAATTGTTGTTGTTGTTGTTTGCATATTTTTGTGTTAAATGCTGATGAGACTCAAGAATGTATAATGCTTCCATCAGATATTTCTAACAAGTCGAACAAAAATAAACCTTTTCCGAACGAAAAGAAGGAAAAAAAAGATGTTTAATATATTCTCTTCCAATTGATCCGCCACACGCATTCTGAAATAAAAATAAGTTTCTTCAGTTTCCAAAAATTTCATTCTACATCTCATTTGCAAGTAAAATTGCCAATGATTAAAAGGGGCGAAAGAAAAAAAAAATCCACCGATTTTTTTTTCTTTCTAAAATAGACACAGCCTCGGACCAATACGCCTTTGCGATGTTACAGTTTCTTAACTGTAACCTTTCTAATCGCATTAAAGCGAATGTTATAACGGATTTGCATTTTTGCGCGTAAGTAACAAGTATGGAAACATTATTAAGAAAGGCCGTAAGACGTTCTGCATCATCAAATTTAAATATTTTCTGATATTTTTTTATTTGTTATTATTTTTTCGTCTATGATGAGGGCTGAGACATTGCATTGATTATAACCTGATGATTTCTGGTTATGAAATTTTTCCAGTTGCTAAAAATAGATATAAAAGCGAAGCAACTAATTCGTCGGCACACGTACTAGCTTGCTAGATGTTGAGGGGAATTTTAAAAAGGGAGCTAACTTACTTGCTGATTCAGGAAGAATTTAATGAGTAATTTTCATAATGACATTGATTTTTTTTCTATTTTTACTAACAACGTAAGCATGCCGAGAAAGAAATTAAAATCGAAGTTATTGAAACTGTTATACAAGGAATTTCGATTTCGAACATATTTGAAACTTTTAAAGTGAATTTTATAATCTTTTTATGATTGAATAAATAACCATTAATGCTTTCACATTCAAAAAGTTTTAAATTATTCTTACGTAAAGAATTTAAATTTCGATTACGAAGTTTGAAACACTTAGACTGAAATCGTGAATCACTTACGAGTGAATAAACGTCAATTTATGCTGATATTTCTACAATATAATTTGTAAATTATGATTATGGTATTTGGTTCAAAAAGTTTTGAAACCAACAGAATTCTTATATAAAGCTCTTTAATTTCGAAAACTATTTACTCGTAAAAGATAAAAGTGAATTTTTAAATCCCATATGAGTAAATAAATGGCAATTGATACTCATATATGGGCAATAATATAATCTTCAAAATTTATATCCTTATTTAAAAATTTTTGAAATTTTTTTTTATAAAGAATCTTAATTTGCAACAGGAATTTTGAAACTCTTAGAATGAATTCTTGAATCATATATGAGTGAATAAAGGTCAAATATTTCTGAATTGTGACTAATAATATAGGAAATGATATGTACAATTGTAAATTAAGAGTACTTTCCTAAATTCAAAGTGCTCTGGAACCTATTTTATTATATAATATAAATAATATATATAAATAGTACTAATTTATTTGATGTTTCTTTCTAAATAGCTCTTTTGAGTAATTATACATTTTTTCCATATATAAACATGTAAAAGAAGATTTTAATATTCCCTTTGCCCCCTCCACCGAACATAGGATGTTTCACTTCTTCAGAACTTGAAAATCGTTGTCTTCTAAGCAAAATCTTTATACACAGAAAATGTCACTGAGAGAAAGATCAGAGAGACAAGGTGGTTGTTAAAGCAGTAAAATGTGTGTTTGGATAAATAATTTGACATCAGAAGAGCCTATAATACTGTGCCTTATCATGGTTGAGTGCCTATGACTTGATCTTTACCGAGACGAAAGTTTTGATTATCTCTTATTACCTGAGATAGATGTTAGATTTAGCTTTATCATTAAGAGATGGTTTGTCATTTGGAGGATATTCAGGGAAAACTATGCCACATTTGTTGCCACTCTACAATAGCGAGCTAATTGCTAAACATTTCTAAATTAGACATCAGTTTTTTAATAATACTCTATCTAGAGAGGAGAGCTCACAGTCTTCTTTCAGGAATCATGACTTAATCAAGTAAGCTGAGAATCGGTTGGTGAAGTTCCATGTCTTCCTGTTGAAATTTTCTCACATCCGTTTTCGAACATGCTATATTTAATAACCTTTGTATTAACCTCGTACGGTTTGTTTCAGCATTCTGAGATGACCAGTTTTCGACGATTCTATCTCATTAAAGGAAGAGACGCGGAAAAATGAGCGCATTTACGGAATTCTTCCTCACTCTTTGACCCTGAATTTCGCCCTATTAGATACTATTTTGTTCAATTTTTTTTAAACTTGTATGTGAGTATCGTGCCGTTTCTGACCATATTATTTTAATTCAGTCCGCGAGTGATCTAAGTTTACATTATTGTTAAATGTAAACATGTTCTCCTTTCATCTTTCCTCTCACACCTATTTTGACGAATTAAACCCATCGTAATGCATACTCCAAATCACGGAGTGTTTTAAAATCCGTTGTCAAACAATAACGCTTTGTTTATTTTAAAACATAGATTTCAGTAAAATTGCTTAAAAAAATTGCAAGGTAAGATAAAAGCGAAATAATGTGGCGGAAATCGTCTAAAATGTTTTTGCTAAATATATATACTAAAAGATTTTTAATTTATAGTAAATTGTAGTAGTGTTAGGATAACTTTCAAATAGCCATGAATTATTTTGAAAATAAATCAAAAGAAAAAAATCAAAATGACATCATTGTGTTTTCAAAATTTGACTAATGATTGGCATAAGTTCCCTGAAATTTCCTTAAAAGTTTTGGACTACATATCGACTTGTTAGACAAAGCAAAATGTCACAACGGAATGCGATCAATTTAGTCACGAAAATGAAATATAGTTATTCTAAAATGAGTGCCCTGCGTGTAATTGGGTTAAAACCTATAAAACCTCCGTGAAACTATCCCTAAGTATTGTAAGTCTGATAAGTTTTCTT
The DNA here is from genome assembly GCA_026543865.1 of Argiope aurantia. Taxonomy (NCBI): domain Eukaryota; kingdom Metazoa; phylum Arthropoda; class Arachnida; order Araneae; family Araneidae; genus Argiope; species Argiope aurantia. Next base: position 2,715,846 of record JAPMOR010111524.1, read on the forward strand.
CATTATATTTAGGATTGAATCTGTCCTTTTTGTATATTTTAAAAAGCATGACTCCAAGAATAAATTCCACATCACACCAGTAATAAACTCAAGCCGGATATAATAAAGAATGTATCTCCTCATAAAAAACGGAGTGTTGATATATTGGGGTTTAGACATCAAATCGTATTCTGGTTTAGTTTCGTTTAGTTACATTAACGTCCCGTTTTAAAGCAACACTAGGACTATTTTTGGATGAACGTCGTAATTCTGAACCGCGGTCAGATGACAAAGACGATACCTGAGCGGACACCCCCGTCCAACACCGGCGAGAGGACGTTTGGCCTCTTCGGACTTATAGTATAATAAGTCCGCTTACATAAAGGATCTTCGATAGATTGGAGTCTCAAACCTATAAACCACCGGTTCCGAAGCCGAGACCTTACCCACCACTGCCCCTGTCATATTCTGCATACTGACGCAAGAATAAATAGAAATTTTTACATAACTACTATTCTAAACCTGTTCAAAATGTGCAATGAAATATGGAGATCAATAAAAAAAAATCAAGAGACTATGATCTAAGTAAAAAAAAAAATAATAATCTGAATTTAAAAACACACTAAAACGTTATTTTGTTAAAAACGCTGCTCTTCGGAGTACAATAACAGTGAAAGAAAACATTTCCAAGATCGCGAAACATTTCATCCGCATATTCTTCCTTTTCCAGCCCAAGAACTTCCTCCTTTTTGACAACTTAATGCAAAAATTCGATAGGCCATGCTTTTCCCTCCAATAACCGAATCAATTTCGCCCCTCCACCGCAAAAAGTCGCCAATATGGATCGCCAAAGGCTGCGATCAACGTTCCAAAGTGGCACTTAAAAAGAAAGCGCTTGGCGTGGGATTTTCGGCAGAGAGTTGTGAGGATGCGACCATTCATCCCATGGGGGTAGAAGAGTGGACTAAAGAGGGGGAGGGAAGCGAGAAAATAGGTTTCGTGTGATCAATATCTGCGCTGGTGGAGTCGTTAGTAAAGGGGGGAGGGGGAGGGGGAGGATGGAAAAGTTTTCGGGGTGGGATTTCAATTTGACTCACGAAATGTTGCCCAAAGAATTCGATTCACGCTTTTCTTACCATAGCGATATCTTTTGCAAAAATAAAATTTTAATTTTCCTCTCAGAGAAATGAATGGACAAACGTGAACAGAAATTTTAAAAGGGCCAACACACGAGCCAACTGAGCGTTTGAAGAACAATGACTTCAATGAGAGAGATGCGTAGATTTATTCCTGGAGAGCCATATACGCTTTTTTTTCTTATAGATTTACATGTAATTTTTTTTAAAAAAAATTCGAAATTTGTTTACCTATTTTCGTTTCTTTTTCAGAATAGAAGAAAAAAACAACATCTGATTTGTGTCTCCAGTAATAATAAAGAAGAATGAGTATGTGTGCTTGTGTACCTCTCTCACTATATGTGCGTGTTTGCCCACTACAGACAAATCGTTTAACTTGCATCTGCCGAATTTGGCACATATACACTTTGGAGGGCGAGAACATGCACTTCGAAGTGATTTTTAAATTTTAATTAATATAAAAATAAACTAAGTTTCGGCCTTTTTTCGCGATAACTTCCGCAAATATTATTACACTGTTTCAAAATTTATAAAATGGTAGCAATTTAATAGGCTTAAAATTTTTCCTAAATATTCGTTATTTTTTAAATATATTATTTTGCTTTATTGCCACTAATATATTGTTCGCCAGCCATTAGAACTGCCAGTAAAACTGGCTCCTGGTGCAGTCCAAAATCCCAACATTCCTTTGTATAATTTTGCATGTTCTATAAAATGTGTTCTATCGGGTTTTTACTGGCATGACCGTTATGCATTAGAATCCCATTATAATTGAAATTTATGAAATCTACAAACAGAACTTAATTTTGAATTACCAGGTCAAATATATAACAATTTAAAGCTAAAATAGAATTATATGGTCTTTTTTGTTGCTTGCTTCGCCTACTACTACTTTTACTACTATTACTACTACTACTACTATTATCACTTTTAACTTTATTTTAAATTATAACAATTTAATAGATTCATGAAGAAAGCTGAAAATATATAAATACATAACTTACCTAGCCCAATCTAATCGCAATATGAAAAAGGAAAAAATTAACTGGTATTTTAATTTGAAATAATTTGAAAATTTAATAAAGAAATTAAATTTGAAAAGGAGATAGAGTTTTAGAAAAACCTGCTTTATGAACAAAATTTATTGATATATTGCAATTTTGGATTTCAATATATGTTTTAAATTTCATTCCCCTAATTTATTATGCGCCAGACTTACCATATATACATACAGAAAACATACAGACAAATGGAATTTTGAATTATATTTTTTCTGCCTCAGGAAAAACTAAAATTTAAAAGTTCTACAAAATAGGGAAATTAAATTTTGCTTTATTGCAATACTAGTCGATTTTGACGACTAGTTGGTTCGCCGGGTCTATTAGTTTATTTTATTTAATTAAATCGTTTCGATATAACTTCATTATAAATCGTCAGGTAATGAATCCGTGCTATTTTAATTGCCTTAAATATGTGTTATTCATTGTATACATGAAACATTCTAATGGAGACCAATCCCATGACGTCATAGCGCAAAAACGTAAATGGTTTGTTCATTTATCTTTTAAATTTCGCAGTATTGTAACTTTGTTTATTTATTCATCTTCACGCATGTTAAACAGAATTCTTTTTCTTTTGTTTTTAAATATGAAAAGAAATAATCTGATTAAATATTTGACGAAACAATCAAAATTGTTTGAATCTCAGGTAAGCAACTAAAGATTTCACAAAAATAAATTATTTAAAAAATTGCCAAATTTCAGAAAAAATTTCAACTTTCATCAAATCAGTATCCTTAGAAATAATAATAATAATAATAAAAAAATTCAAACGTTGTGAAATTTATTTTTGTGCAATACTTTTTTATTTGAAAGCATAGAGAAAAATAACAAAATTCAGTTTTATTTTTACTTAATTAATATTTTAAAAAGTATTTTGAAAGATTAGATGCACATTCTCACCTTACAAAGTTATATATGTGCTAATTTAGTAGCTCTAAGTCAAATAATCTGTTGATATAGCGCGCATACACAAACACACACACCTTTATTATTAATATAATATTTTTTATGCTTATGGCTTATGCAAAGAAAAAAGCAATGTAATATGAATTTCGAATGCATTTTATAATTTTGGTAGAAAAAAACACATATTCTTGACATTTTACTCCTGTCGAAAAATTCAGGACAGAAAGTTTATGAACCCACAAAACCGAAATCTTTTGATATACAATTTAAGCTAAACGTATATCAGGGAAAATATTCATAACTTCTCAATAACAATCATTTACTAATAGCATAAGATAAACATTTTTGAAAAAAAAATTGTAAAATATTGACCATTAAAAGATATGAGGAAAGATCTTGAGAAAACATGAGATTTAACATGATTGAAAACTTTTAGTGAAATGGATATTTATCAGAGACTATCAATGTCTGAACAAGTGCATTGCATAGAAAACACGACATTTAAAAATAGAAAATCGACAGTATCTTGGAGCACATTTTAAAAACAGATTCATAAACAAATTTGAGACGATATCTTTTCAAAATAGAATGGCAGTCATTAGTTTCGAAATGGAAATGGATCGATAAGGATATTCTGATCATAAAATAGAAACTTCTAGATTTTCATGTCATTTATGTCTGAGAAATTTGAGAAGTTCTTTAAAAGGTGCGTGGCAAGTTACCTGGAACTCTTGCGAAATTTAGCTTGATATTTAGAATCTGCATTGGAGCTCACATTTAAAATATTAATTTTAGATCTATGATTAAGAAAAAATATAAATAACAGTATGCATTTATTTAAAGTACCTATGTTTTCTGAGTTTCAGTTTGGGACTTTTTAAAAAGCATAAGTAAATACGGTAGACAATAGTCTGCTGAAAATGTTGTATAAATAGATCAAAAGATTTTGAAAACCCCAACTGTTTAAACTTTCAACAAAATGTATTAAAAAGAAGAAACATTACTTTTATGCAGGGTAATTACATATAGTTAATGGAATTTGAAATTAAATAAGTTCAAACGATATTTTTCAAATGTTTATTGGACAATGAAGAAAGCAGATGATCAGATTCCATTTTCATGGTTTCATTTTTTTTTTAAAATTTAGTTGTCTGATGGTATTAAAGGGAAAAAAGGAAGTAATGAATATTTGTTTCATTTTTAGTATGTTATGCTGCTATTTTATTTTAATTAGTAAAAGAAGATTAATTGTTTTTTTATTTCTGACATTGCATATACCAAAATAGCAATTGGTGAGCAGATGTACTTCCGTGTTTTAGAATATGAGAAATTTTCATTTGTTTCAGTGTACTCAGCGTTCCAGAAAAAGATATAAAACATGTAAACATAAACTTCGAAACAATTTTAATTCTACGATGATGATTGTTTTTTAAAAAGAAGCAGAAGTTATTTACAGGAAGTAGTAGATAAAATTGGAGATTTTTTTTCTTATCTTTTTTTTCTTTTTGCATGCAATCCATAGAAATCAACATATCAAGCCTATCGCGAATTGAATACCCCAAATGCTTTATCATTTAGAAGTTTTTAAATCACTGATTATTTGAAACCTGTAAACGAAAGCAAGGGTTAAAATAGAAAGATGCCTATTATTCATGGCAAATTTCAACAACTCATGGAAGAATTGAACTGTGGTTACAGCAAATGTGTTGCTTAACGATAATAGGATATACAGAAAATTTAAATATTACTGTTTTTTATAAGTTATTTACTCTTTTCAAAAATTAATAATGTTTGAAATATAAAATTTTAAATTAATTGATTATATTGTAACCCTATAAATATCTAATATTAATATCATTTTTACAAAAATATATGATTTTTATTTTTATGAATTTGATTCAAAATTTGCAACAGATCTGTAATATAAGGAATAAACATTTGTACCAAATTTCACCCAATCAGTTATCAACATTTTTGTCTTACCCTCTTTCATTCACAAACGAACGAAAAATTAAAAAAAAAATCAAGTACGATGGGTCTAAAACTTATTATATGCCTACAGTTTTTTAGTAAAGAATTAGATGGAATCGGATTGTTAAATCTAGAGAAGAATCTACAATTTTACTGCGATGCATACAATGGTTCAGAAGACTAGTGACGTCTCATAAATCATTTTCCTCAAATATGCAATGTCTCTCCTAACACTTCTGATGACTTCAAATCAGCAGCATTAATTTACCTAAATAAACCAATTCGATTGGATTCGTCTAGACATCTTTAAATTCTAAAGTTATAAATTCGTTAAAGTTGAAATTAAAAACACATTATGCGAAATTGAAGTAAAATTGTAATCTAAGTAATGTATAAAGGATTTAATTAAATATTAGAAAAGGAAGAAAATAATCGATTAAAGCGTTTCTAGGATGATGCCTGCATTCATCATTTTTTAGTTGCTGTAGCAGCGGATTCTTTATCTTTTCTCTTGAGTATTAATTATTAAGGTTTCAAAATAATTCAAATTTGGATGAAGTGGGAGCTCCCAACTGAATACCACATGTATATGACTAATAAGTTTTAACATGATGCTGCTCATAGACTAGCATATCATATTTAAATTGAAACACATAAGATGCGACAGGTGTAGATAAAACATTGTTCAAAATTCTTTACAGGGCTTTTTAAATCTAATGTTTCTAAATTAGGCATGAAATTAGTTCTTGAACAATAGATGCTCAATAAATTAAAGTTTTCAAAATTTTATTTAGATTTTTAATTAAAAGCTAATAAAAAAGTTAATGTATTTTCTCAGTAATTTCGGAGGATACTATTTCACAAAATAACTTTCACATCATCTTAAACTCCAAACATTAGCGTTTCAGTGATAGAAATGTCATTTTGACATAACTCTTTACGGTACAATTCGGTTTTAATGGCGATCAAAAAGCGTTAAGAAAAAATTTCCCCAAATTATAAAAATATTCTCAAGTATCAAGTTATATAACCACGTGCTATATAGTTTGACGATTGAAATCGCCAAATTGGCGATTTTTTTGGGTGGCGCTTTTTGGTCGCCGTTACAACCGACGATTACCTTCTTTTATTTAATTTTAATAAATTTTATTAATGATTAAAAATATATTTTATAAGAATAATTTTCATTACTGCAGTTAATTCCTGAGTGTTTCACCGACATTAAATGTATTTTTAATATGTGCAATATATTATTGACATATAATTAAAAGTAATTTTTGAAAATAAAATAAAATTTTACAAATCAAACTTAAATTATTAGAAAGTCATAATGTCTCGGAATAGAATTTGAATCTTCTAGTTTTTTGTTTTTTTTCTAAATTACGTTTTTACAATCTCTTAATAATTCTTGCTCATGTTTTACTATTTCGTATTCTTAATGTAAATTTTATTCATTGTTTGAATTAATTAATTTCTGATATTAATAAATAATTCAATAATTTTATTTACATTTAGAACAAATAGTTTGAAAATTCTATTGAACTTTTAGGAATAAGAAACAAGTAGACATTTTTCGAATAGATATAAAAAAAATGCACATTACACAAGAATAAAATAAATATTTGCCAATATGACATCCTCGGTTATCATTTCCTTTTATATCTAGGAAAACTTTGATTTGAAATAAATATTCCACCAGGATTTTGAATATTTATAAGAACGATAAAAAAAAACCCAGCCCAGAATTGAATTTATTCAAATATCTTTTCGTACGCGAAATCCAAGGCACATTAACTTGTTTGCTATTTATTTGTATTTCCAAAACCCCTTTTCAAGTATCTTTTGAACGAACTTTTTTTTGGTTGTTATTCAATCAAACGAATCCTTATAATGAATTCTTTTAAAACATTTAAGCGAGCTCGATCGAATAGAAACACTGAGCATGGCTTTTCTTATGATTATTCAATCCAAAGAAATATTCTGTGAATGCAAGCGCAAAATGATATCTCTAATATAATGAATTATGCACGCGCATTAATTAATTTCAGAGTATAAAAATGGACGATTCATTCGTAGAAAAATGAATTTAAGATTTATTAAGTAAAACTTTATATGTGTATTTATCTGCATTTAATATCGGAGTATTTAAATACTTATTTGTAATTAAAATTTAATTTAATTTTTTTATTTGTGATTCAGACATGCTTTTTTAAATTTTATTTTAAGAACTGATTCCATTTATTTAAACAGTGAATTAACAGCTACTTCGTTTTCGTTTACAAAATTGAGAATTTTTAGAAATAAAATTCTCTTTATAGAATTTATTATGCTTTTTTTTTACATACACAGGCTGGTTACAACTTCGATGTACAAACAAATTTTGATGAAAAGCAGAAAATATAAATCAGAATAAAACAGGAACAAAAAATGAACTTTAAAAATGGATTTCTTGAGATAATTCTTTCACCATTTTGCTTCAAATACTTGTTACAGAACTTACAAAAATATTAGCGTTTTTGGCGACCAGCTGTTCATCCATGATGCTGCCAACATTTATTTAGTAATGCGAAATCTGTTAAATGAACTACTTACTGCAAAACATGAATGTAGAATTTTAAATTATATTTGTAAAATAAGCATTCTGAATGTCTAGTTTTGAAAGTGAATGGTAAAATTAATTGGCAAAATCTATTCTGTTATTGAGGCTGGGTGCTTTGCCAAAATTTTATTTTGAGATATATCTCGAGGCTTTAGGGTGGTGAAGAGCACGTGGCCATTTCTGACATAGTCAGAAGTCAGAAGCTTCCATAAGAAAAAAATTATTTAAGAATCGGCAAAGTGGAGCTAACTGAAGCACTTTTCAAAGTTTTTCGCTTTAAAAAATGCATAGAGAAATAGTATTTTTGAAACTTTTTTGAAAAATGAAAAGTGGAGGTGGAAAAGCGAGAGTCAATGAAATGTCAAGAAATCGTGAACTTTCATGAGAAAAAAGTTGTCGAAACCGGACCTTTGGTTAAGGCTGGGGACAAGTTCTTCTATTTTCCAGATTATTTAAATAAGCTTAAGCAACTGCCCAGAACGAGCGATAGGAAGAATCAGAGGAACAAACGAGTATTACATTTTTTGTTTGTTTATTTTTTATTGGAGACATTTTACTATGATGTTGGCTTTCCGGGAAAGGATTCACTTAGATTAATTTATAAACATATAATTTAGTGCTCTATCTATTTCTATTATTTTTTTCAATTATGAAAAATTATTTCCTCATGCTCTACCTTGGCGGTATATGACTGCATGGTATTCACTACTACTCTATTACAGAGATTTTTAAACTGATGGCCCACTCCATCCAAAGCATTATCAGAACTGTTACTATTTCAATAATTCTCTGATTTCCAAATCATTGGAAAGCAGCAGACTACAGAACCTTGTAACATATCATTACAGATCTGTAATGTTGCTTTCCAGCACGATTAGTTCAATCACTGGAAAGACCGTTTTAAGGTCAGCTCTGTTGGATTCTGATCGGATGCCGAATCAGTGGTCTCAGGGTTTGGGGAAAAACTTGATGACCGTTTGGCGACTTTGCAGACAAAATAGATAATACTGAAATCTTCCAGAATTTTGGCAATAGAGTCAATAGGAACTGGGATATGGCTGATTCTTTCAAAATCATCTCTGCTTGGCTCCGGAAACTATAAAAACCCGGCATTCTAATCTGATGACAATCGTAGAAAGAGTCGCATTAAGGTTTAGAATCAACGGCGAAGGTTTAGACTCATATCGAGTTAACGCCAAATAGTTGTATCAGTTCAACGAAGCATAAACGTCGTGTGGAGTTCAAGCATTTGCTGATATGAGCTGTATGCCGAGTCCTGGTGTTTATTACAGAAGCAGCATCGAGTCGCGTGAGGAGTAGTGAGTCTTGTAGTAGTGAGTTGGCATTTGGATGCAGCTAAAGCGAGGAGATAACAGAAAATTGCAGGCATCTGGAGAAACCGTAGAGAATAGCTACTGAGATTCCCTCCTGCTGAATTCTGTCTGGCCACTTTGTGTGCTGTGTTTGTTATTACTACCGATTACAACTCGTGGGCTACAATTTGTTGTTGTATGCTGCTGTGTGTTGCTTGTGTACATCTCAACTATGCATTTGTTACCAACGTATTTTTATTTCCGTGTTAACAAAAGTCGTCGTTTGTGTACTGAGGTCTGTTGATTGAGTTTCTTCATCGACTAACAAATCGAAAGAACTCCGAATTCATACCAATCTCAAAAATGATCAAAGATGCTTGAAGCTTGTACCCCTTTTGGTGCATTTTAATCATATTATTGTGACTATTAAAATGATCATGCTCTCATGTTGCAGTTGGTACTTTGAATGAGATTAATCTCCGTCGTTGGTGGTAGGATTCTACCAATTTACGTTTTCGGTCTCTTTGATTTTGCATTTCCTATTTGCCTTAGCAATTTGTATGCTGAACTTCCAAAAACATTTTTCAAAAATTTCCTTAGGTAATTGCAAGAGATCGCGGTGGCCTGGTGGTTCTTTCTCCCTTTCAGAAACGGAGGGTTTCAGGTTCGAGACCCGACTCCACCGAAGAACCGGAGTGTAAGCCGGTCTGGTGCACACTAAATCCGTCGGGGCGAAACGTCCTCTCGCTGGTGTGGTGTAGAAGCGTTTAGAGAGGGTGCCAGCTGAGGTATCGTCCTCGTCCTCTGACTGCGGTTCAAAATTACGAGGTCCATCCCAAAATAGCTCTAATGTTCCTTTAAAAACGGAACGTTACTATAACTAAACTAATGTAATTGCAATGCAAACCTAGGTATCCCTATTTACTAGATACCCTATTTCATCATTTCAATATCTGATGCCAAGTGTGTACTTAAAATTTTATTTAATGTTTAAAATTCCATTCAAGGTTCTTTTAATTTTCAAAGAATTTTTTTATTTTATTTTCGCTAAAAAAAGATTATTTTTTCCTAATTTGCTGCAGCCGAAATCATTGATATATTTAAAAACTAACATAAAACAACCACATGATTCATTAATTAATTTCTATTAAGTATTGTGGTATTATATTATATTAGTAAATTTGATTTATAAAAAATCCAATGCATTTTAAATCTACCCAAAAGAATGACGTCTTGCATTTTAGATTATGAGTAAAAGAGAAACAAATAAATAATAAATTTTAGCTTCAATAAAAAAATTGAGAAAAACTTACAAAATAAAAAATTTAGTCTAAATCTTAGAGGAAAAACATGTTTAATGTTTAACTAACGCATGATAATTGGCATGTAATACTTTAATAGATGTAGACGTGATATAAGCAAACATCAGGTATCACATTTTACAGTGACTGACTTTGCATAAAATATGCACTGATAATAAAAATCGCATGTTTACTGTTAAAAATTTTTTTATCATTTTAAAAACTCTTCCTCAAATATAAATTTCTCGAGACTGCATATTTTAATCATTTAGTCAACATGACATGTTTGTTGAAGAAATTTAAATTTCAAAGGACAGGTCTGCTCAGATAATATATGGGTATTAATTTTATATTATAAATGTGTTACTTATGGTTACATGCATCATGTGAGATTTATGAAAAATGGACTGAATTTTTTATGCTTATTTGCTAGAATAAATGAAAATTAATAGATGGAAATTTTGGTGACATTAACTTGACATTGCTTTAATTAGCAATTATTTTCATAATCCTAGAATCTGGAGTCTAGTTTAATAATCCTAGAATCTAGTTTGTGTAGTCTGGAATAAAATGTATTTTGTACATATGAGCTTTCTAATGGCACATCTAATAATAAAGATGTGTGTGTGTGTGTTGTGTGCGTGCGTGTGTGTGTGTGTGTGTGTGTGTGTGTGTGTGTGCGTGTGTGTGTGTGTGTGTGTGTGTGTGTGTGTGTGTGCGTGTGTGTTTGTGTGCGTGTGTGGCGCTCTATGGACTGGGCCATTTAACCTACAGCTATCAAATGGTACCATAAAAAATTAGAATATGCACCTCGAAGCAATTTTTTAAAATTTTTGTAATAAATTAAAAATTGAGTTAATTTTTTTCCCACACGAATTTCTTAAAGGATTATTGCACGAAAATAAATTAAAAACCTTTGTAAATTTAAAAAAAAAATTCTTTTCAATAATATTAATTTAATAGTCAGATAAATATTTGATGAAATTTTGTCGTTTCTGAAAAATATTTTTTGTCTAATGTGCAACAATGCATTTCTGCCCTGAAATTAAAACAGTTTTCATTGTTTTATCAAATATTTTATCACGTGATTTTTTTCCATTGTTAAAAAAAACGGATTCCATTTAATATGGAAGACAGATGAGTCGCACATGTATGTTTTTAAGGCGGAAAGTGGACTTTGAATTAAACTTAAAAAAATGACAAAAATATAAATGTCCTTTTTATTGCTTTATCACCAAAATATACACTTATATTCAATGAACATAGCATTATAAAACGAATATTTGAGGAACTTAAGAGAAATAATTTAATTTTAATAGCTTTTTCTCAAAACGATGTTTTTATTAGATTAAAATAGCTTTCAAATGTTTCAAATGTCTTAATTTTTGAGAGGGTATTTTCAATTATGTTGATAAGGAATATTCCGATTCAATTTTAAAATTATATATGCATTTTATGTTCTAAATTGTTTTAGATATATGAAAGTCAATCTTAGTTCAGGGAAACAAAAATCGTTATGAAAATTTAGCTTGTATACATAAATATATTTCTAAAAATCAAATTTTAATTGGAATTATAAAATTATGGTTTCATAGTTTCATTCAGCACAGTGTTGCTCCAAATAAATTAATAAGGAAGGAATAATGGAAACAATTAAAAATTCAGTTACCTGGTTAGGTGAGTTATATTAACGTCCTATTTTTTTAAAACAACACTAGGGCTATTTTGGGACGGACCTCGTAATTTTGAACCGCAGTCAGATGACGAGGATGACATCTGAGCTGGCACTCCCACTTCAAATTTCCACATCACACCAGCGGAAGGACGTTTGGTCCCGATTGATTTAACATGGACCAGACCCGCTTACACGACGGTTCTTTTTAAATAGATTTTTTTTAAATATATTTGACATATTTATATTTTAATACATACAAATTTATTAATAATACGTTTTTTTAATCATCCTCTGTTAATCCGACATACTGCTGGCCTGATATGAAAATTATTTTTCAATCAACATTTGTTAATGCGAGATTTTACTGCCTTGATATCTGTCGGATAATTGATGGTTTGCGAGTAAAAATCGCTTATTTGATTAACTTTTGTTAATCCAGCATTCCTCTGACCAAATATCATCCATATAACTACGGATTTATTCATAAAAAGCATTCGTAATCAACTTTTGTTAATTAGGCATTTCGCTGGTCTGATACTGAGAGCCTACATAGCATTCTCATTGTATGTTTCGTATATGACGGAAAAAAGAGATAATTTTTTCCCTTTGTGCGGAACGCATTTCCCTTTTTTCCATTTTTTTTATCGCTTATTGAATAGATTTTTTTTCCCGCTAGAGTAACGCGGCTTCATTTATATCATGATTTCGACGGGTTCACAGAATTATTTTAGCACCTACAAAGTATTAATATAATATTGAACATAGTTTCCTGAATAATGTTTCAATTCGAGCCTGAACGATGTAGGCGTGTAATCCTGCATTGTCTACCCCAAAATGAATTCTCTAAAAAAAATATGTTTCCCACTACTTAGCTTGAACTTCAAGAGCAGAGGGAAAGACCCACTGGTGGGAATTTCGATACGTTAAAGGGTTGTTTTGGAAAAAGACCGCTCTAGGCATCGAGCCGGTGACCTATATTTCGTCCACCACCCCTCTTAATACAATCATTCAGTGCCCCCCGTGGTAAAGTACTTGATAGACTGTGAGTATTAAACATGCACCATTTATGTGTATGACAAGCACTTGTATTGAAGTGGAAGCGTTTGGTGAATAATCAAGGTCATGGTACAGCGGAAGTAATATGTACGTCAAGAGAAATTTAGTGATTCAAATGAATGGATTCATTATTTTGAAGTAATATTACTGGGTTTTCCCTCTCTCTGTGAATATATTTATACTAATAATAAAAGGAAAGTGTGCATGTTAGTGCTCTGTAGCCAGACCATTTAACCTACAGATACCAAATTTAGTACATATATACTTTGAAGGATGGGGATGCTTATAACAGAGCGACCTTTTACAATTTTAATTATTTTTAAAATAAGAGAAATCTTGGAGTGTTTCCGAGATAACTTCTGAAAATATTAGAGTAGAAATACAGTTTTTACAGCAAAAACAAATTCAAAAAATTATATTTTCAAAGATGCGAAATTTTTTCCATATACTTTTTTTTTTCTATTTTTAATTATTGTTTTGAAATATTTTAAGCACATTTATTTTACAACAATATATTTCATTACTGAAGTGTTCAATAATGAAATATCGTTCAAAACGTTCGCATTGTTGCTATTAATAATTCTTCCTACTTTTTTTTTCCATTATTGTGATCAAGTTATTGATGCATTCGCAGCGGGTAGATATAATGGCAAACAACACGTATTGTCAACCAAAAGCGGTCCAACAATTTTGGAGTACTTAAATAAATGTTTAAATTGCTTGCCTTTTGAAGCTGTACACATTTCACTTGCTGCTGTGCTATCATGTAGCTGTGATGTTGCAAATTGGTATTCCATTTAAGATGTGTTGTTGCACATTTTTATTCCATTTAAGCTGTGTTGTTGGAAATTCGTATTCCATTTAAGATGCGTTGTTGCACATTTTTATTCCATTTAAGCTGTGTTGTTGCAAATTCGTATTCCATTTAAGCTGTGTTGTTGCAAATTCGCATTCCATTTAAGATGAGTTGTTGCACATTCGTATTCCATTTAAGATGCGTTGTTGCAAATTCGTATTCCATTTAAGCAGTGTTGTTGACTTTATCTGGTGTTTCTTATGCTATTCCTTTGTCACTGATAAAGAAAATGTAACCTTTGAATACTATTTTATATACTATTATACTATCTCGGATGCTATTTCAATAAAAGCATTGCATCTTCACATAAAAGTGTGGAAATTGGATAACGCCAAGAAGGCTTTCCATGCCATCAGCTAAAAATAGTTATGAAATGCAGCTTTTTATGTGAATCTAGGAATTTTTCTGAATCTATTCTTGTGAACTTTGGCGATTAATCCCTAACATGCAATTAATACATAAGTAGCCAGAAAACAAATTTGTAATTTGCGCAACTTTTTTCCGATCACTTGAAACCAAAATTGTACACAACATTACAATTATAATCACAAGATCACACACGAAATTTCATTTATCAGATGAATTGTTTTTATATTCATGAGAAAGTACCAACCGACAGACGATCAATCATTTTTCAAGTTTCGTGATATTGTGGACATCGAGAAGATCGTCAATGATTTCAGATACATCAGCGGGAAATATTTACGAAATACAGCTTTTTAGTGCAAATCGAGCATTTTTACTAAATCTATTCTTGTGAACTTTGGTGATTTATCCCTGGCATTCGATTAATAAATACCGAAAAAAAAAACGATTTCGATGGCACTTTTCCGACTAATTGAAACCAAAATTTTATATGACACTAATATTGTAATCACCAGAATACACACCGAATTTCCTTTATCTAAGTCATTGTGTTTACATGCATGCGAAAGTAACAACCAACAGAAAATCAATCCTTTTCAAATTTGGTTCCAAATTCGATAAAAATTTACATTTTAGATGCCAAACTTGTATACCAGATTTTATTTATATAGTTCTTTATGTTTTGTCATTATCTTTTTCATTTGTTTCTGACAGCATGGCAGATGTATGATAGAAATCTGAAAATATGATCATATGTTTATTTTCCATCCAGCTACTTCAAAACGTTTTTGAGGTATCATATTCACAGACAAACATGACTCTGAAAGTGTGTGTTTTTAAACTTAAGGAAGCCTGAAACATGGAGATTTCATCTAAATATCGACTTCTTTCTTCCTTCCTTTTTTTTTTGAATATTTTCTTTTTGTATCTTTTATAAACAAAGAAGTAAAAATGATTTTTTTTATATGCCTGATACAGTTTTAAAGCTCATAATATTATTCTGGAGCAATTTATATAATATGTTCAAAAGAATCATTAACTGACGGCTAAACCAACACGAAAGAAAACATATTTTGTACCAAAATATATTTTAATTAAAACAATATTTATTTACTTTTCTTGACTATATTTTCTCAGTACACGATATATATTTCTAAACAGATAACATTTTTATAGTGAAATAATTTTTACATCCATTAAGCAATATTTACCCACTTATTGGTTCTGTCCAACTCATCGATTAAAACTCCAAAATTCTAACCACATACATTTCAATAATAAATAATGGAGACAAGCAGTTTATTTAGAGTTTTGAAACAATATCCTCATGCGACGTTGTTTGGAACACAATTCCGCACTGCAGCAATAAATTAGTTTATTCTGAGCCATTGGTTAATCTTTCACGACAACATGCTTCCAAAGTAAACAAAATAATCGATGCTTGACTCAGTAATTGATTTCAACGAGAACATTGAAACTGTGATGCTCGAAGATAAAGGCATGAAACAAACAGCAAGTATACAAACACCACGCGGCTGCTAAAGATAGCACACACGTTCTTGCAGACACTTTGATTCTCAGCGCTTATATATCATATTAGTGTTCAGATAAAATTCTGATTATGTTTAGAATTCAGATTATAATTTCGACAAATCCACTAATGTTTACTTTGTCTCTTTTAATGTAGGTAATGGACAAGAATTTAGATTAAAATAGGCTTTTATTGATCGAGCTTTCCATTTAATAGTAATTGATTTTTTTCTTCCTTTACCAAGAATAAAAGAACAAATTAACTTTTAACGGTAACGATTATCTTTTATCTAGATGGATATTTTTCAGTTATTTGAGAATTTGCAAGATCTCGGTACTTTTTTTACTTTTATTCGGTTTTCAACTTTCTCGCATACGTAGTATAAAGAAATTATTGCAATCGTCAAAAAATTAGCACTCGAGATTTTGTCGAATCTTTACGTTTCAGATATCTCTAAATTCGAAAAACAAATTTTCTGAAAATGCCCGTCTGTCTATCTGTCTTTGATAAAGGTAACTGAAAAACGCTTTGAGTAAGACGGATGAAATTCGGTATACGATCTTTCTACCTAATTTGTAGATTTCTATCAAATTTTGAGCCAAACCTGTTCAGACGAAGTTTATTTATCCAGCTGTTCTAATATAAGTTAATGCGGTCACTACAAAACGAGAGCTAAGTAGATAAGATTTGGCACACAAATTTAAAATCTATCTGGTAGATACTATTAACTTTTGTGCCCAATATATATATATATATATATATATATATATATATATATATATATGAAACAGTTTCGTGGACGAAGACAGAGAGGACACTTTTGATTTTTAAACTTCGCTTTTATTCCATCTCCTGGGAGGCATAATCTATGTAAAAGCAAGAGGCGACAAGGTAAGCTTACATACCAGCAAGAGCGAAAAGAGAAAAGAGCATAAATAGAGACAGAAATATTTATCTCCACTGATTATATACCATGAGATGTGGATAGAGATTTCTGTACACGTGTCGATTTAATAGGGAGAATTTAGGTATCTATTAAAATAATTTGTTTGGATCGGCAAATTTTTATCCCTTCACTTGGAGCGTGTGAACCGCTGATTTAAGCATTTTTACAGAACTCTTGAAGCCTTTATTAAGTGAAAAAAAAGGTGGAATGGGTTCAACAAATGAGAACATTTTAGAAGTTAATATGGCTTAAATTAAGATAAGAATTAGGCAATTAATTAAATTTAAATAAGATTTTAAAATATCATTACACACAAACACACGAGAGAGAGTGAGTAGAAAATTTTACGGCCTAACAAAGAAAATAAAAAAAAATCAGTATAAACATTGTTTTATTTTTCAACGTAGTTTCTTTCCAAGGACATACACTTGCTCCAGCGGTGCGACAATACTTGGATACCCTCTCTGTAAGAGCTCTCTTCCAAGGCCTCAAAGTAGGCATTCGTCGCTGAGATGACTCCGATATCAGAACAGAATTTCCTTTCCAGCCTGAAATTTTTTCATGTTAGAAAAGATGCTGTAGTCCGAGAGGGGCGGGGCATATCAGGAGAACAGAGTGCACGAGGAAGAATTTCAAAATTCAGTTCGTGAAGTTTTGCCTTCACAATGACAGCTTTGTGGACTGGAGCATTGTCCTAGTGAAACAGGACTTTTTTCTTGGTCAAACTTCGTCTTTTTTTTTTGATTTTTGATTAAAATTTATCCAGAAGATTAGCATAATATTCAGCATTGATGGCCCTGCCTTTTTCTAAATAATCCGATGATAAAATTCCCTCAACGTCTAAAAAAACTGTTGCCATAACCTTTCCAGCAGATGGCACACTTTTTGCTTGATTTAGTGCTGATTCGTCCTTCGCTGTCCACTTTTTTAATTGCTGCTTTGTCTCTGGAGTATAGTGATGGATTCAAGTCTCATCCGCAGTTAGGAAACACCGCAAAAAAAAATCAGTTTGTTTTGAATTGTCCAGCGCTGCAGTTTCCGATTCACCGTTAGCAAATGCGGTACTCATCTTGCTGATAACTTTCTCGCACCCAAAATATCGATTAAAATATGATATGTTCATTTTTCCGATGTACCAATAGAATAAAAAAATTTTGTCAATTTCAATCGGCGATCATTCACAATATTTTTGTGAACTTTTGTAATGATTTCATCTGCTGTAGCCTATTTTTGTCTTCCAGAATGCTCCGCCTCCAAAGTGCTTGTACGACCATGTTTCAAGTCTGCAACCCATGTTTTAATAATTGTAAATGAAGGAGCAGATTCTCCCTGTGTAGTATCTAGCTCAGTTTTAATATTTGTTGGAGATAAGCCTTTTATAAAAACATATTTTATCGCAGCTCGCACTTCAGTTTTCTCCATACTTAGCAAAAGAAGACAATTCTAAAACAGCACGGCACAAAAACAACCAAACACAAATTTCTTTAAAAATGCAAGAAGTACTAAACAAAGATGGCACTTTGAAGTTTCTTAGTCAAAGTAATTATGTTAGCGCCACCTCTAGGCCAGGCCGGAAACTTTTCATCTCACCCTCGTATATTGACAATTGTGATCAATACTTGCTTCTATGATTCTATACAGTGTAGATAGTGCCATATTATACTAAACTCTACATCAAAAGATAGAATACTCCCATATTTCTTTGTCCATATGTATGTGGACAAGATTATTCATAAACAAAGCGGAGCAGAATTAGATTTTGTATTAATTTCATCATCAGAATCGTATTAATTTTTGGACAAAATCAGTCAAAACCAGTAAGAGATATTGTTTGAAAATTCAAAATTAACTCTCTACACTACGTGACGAAGTTAAACAATAAAATATTGTAGAAGACGAGAAAAGCACCCCTCCTCCCTGAAAAATTCTATGTTAAAATTATTCCCAAAAATGTATTTGTTAAAAGTATTCCCATTTCATTTTCACTTTTCTTTTCTACTTCTGTTTTCCTGGAAATAAAGAATCTAGCTAAACTGAATCGGAGTTCAAAAACAGAAACGAATTCAAAAACTGTTTTCTCAAATAAATAAAAGAGGAAAGTCCCATAATTTTTTGTTGTTTTTTAACCAAACATTTATTGGGGATTCTTTGAATCCATCGTTTACTCAGTGGTTTTCACTTCTTTTTTATAGTTAACAATGAACGTCTATATGATAACATGTGTTTTGTGCAAGTAACGTGTTTTCCAATATCTTTTTGAGAAGGAAACTTATTCCCTGTTTCTGACATTTAAGTTCCATTTTAAAAAGAATAAAGACGCGATTTTTATAGCACTTTAAGAATCTAACAAATATAGCATCTCAGTGATACCAACTTTAGTTACATACAGTACTTTTATAAATTTTTATTTCATTTCTCACAAACTTTTTTAACACAACACTGTTTTTTATCACGTGAGAACATGATGTTTGTTTTTATTTGAGGTTTTGGAAGCTACAAAAGGCACATGCAGAAAATTGGCGATTTACTGCACGTGAGAAGGCATAGAGAAGAAGCTGGAAAACAGCGAGGGGAGGTATCTAAAGTTTTATATGTATATATATGGATATTTAACTTTCTATTTTTCTAGGGGTAAAAAAAAAATCTTTTTGGAATTCCATCTATTTTGAGATGAAAAAAATATAATAATAATCGTCTCTTTCTTAAAAGTTGATGATTGCGTAATCTGATAGTCACGTGATTGTTTCAAACCGGTTTAAACTGATTAATGGCTTAAATAAATTAAGACAAACAATGACTTAAAAATAATAATGTTCTCACATGATATGAAATGTGAGATAGCAGATTTGAATTCATTATTTATTTTTCACAAAAAATATTTTAACACAACAATTTTTTAAAAAACTTTTGAGATGAAATTCTTTCACCCGTGTGTTTTTCCAATGTTAATATTATAATAAAAAATAGTACTTTTTGGGGGCATAAATTCCAAATTAGAGTTTCCATTATGGCTTTAATTATCGTGGTATAGTTTTTAAATTGGCATTATTTTGATAATTAGTGTGATGTAAAATTCGTTACGCGCATAATATGAAGTCTAGTGCAGTTTAAAACAAACAGAATGCAATAGAATATGCAATTAAGCCATGAAAATTCCATCTAAATTAAGTCGTACTATTTCATATTAGATTCGAAAGCTTGAAGATACTTTTTAATTAATATAATTAATATATTTATCCCTACTCGAATAGATTTAAAGCAAGTCTCACTTTTATCAATTTATATATAATGGAAAGGGAAATCATCAGATGCACTTTATTAATCACTGATAAGATTAAACGATATGAAATGCAATGCTAACAAGAGCTCATCCATTTCTAAATTCTGGAAAACGTCTATTTTGATGAATTATAAATTATTTTTGAAATTTGAAATCTATTTGTTACAGAGGAATTTTATAAAAACTATAAAATGCATACAACATTTATAATGATTTCTATTTCATAGGAGAGATTTACTTTTCCAAAGACGAAATTCTGAAATCCATGTAATTGATGTTGCGCAATAATCTTTTTATCTAAATTACATGCAGATCAATTAAGTACAAAGCATGATGGGGAAAAAACAGCGCAGACGAAAGATGATATATTTGTTTTTATTGTAATCATAATTCCACATTAACCATATTACCAATACTATTTAAAAAAAATGCTTATTTTGTTGTTGGAAATTAAAATAATCAACTGACGACGAATTAGATTACTTCAATGGATGATTAGCTCTATAAATCTCTACTACCGATAATTGACAAAAAAAATTGTGAGAGTGGTCTCCTAAAAACTTTCATCTTATGTTTTGTAATAAAAGTGTTATCTCTCAAATAAAGGTGTTGAAGGTGAACGCCATGCACGGCATTGGCATCTAATAGTTTCGAAATATTGACCTTTTACTTGAATTTAGCATTTTTATTGAATCTATCATGCCACCCTTGGCGGGTTTTTCTGGCAATTCATCCTTGGGATGTTGTTAATAGTATGCGAAAATATAATTTATATTTTAGACGCATTTTTATCAAACAATTAAAACAAAAATTTGTCACAAAATTGCACTTGTAATCACAAAATCTCACACCAAATTCGATACATTTAAGTCATTGAGCCTTTGAATGATCTCCTTTACATGTTTTTGAAAAAACAGACCGACAAACAGTCAACTCATTGTTGCTTTTAGCTCAAAATATGAGAGATTTTTAAACTGTAGATGATTCGTTTGTAGTTATTGTGTTAATTTATATTTAATTTGCATGGCAGATGGACTTTCTCTGAACGGATTTTGCTCAAAATTTGTTAGAAATCTGAAAATTCTGTGTAAATACTTTATACCAAATTTCAACCATCTAGCTCCAAGCGGTTTCGAGTTATCTTTGTCACAGACAGATAGACGAACATTTTTCAAAAATGTGTTTTTCGAATTCAGAGAGGTATAAAACATGGAGATTTGTCAATGTCTGGTGTTCGAATTTTGTGACGATTACTATACTTTCTGTATATTACGTATGCGAGAAAATATACGTAGTATATATATGGAATTATAGTCTAGTATATATATTAAAGTATATGGAAGTATTAAAGTATACATTGAAATATTCATTTCTAAACGAGACATTTTAATAACGGCAAATGATTTTAATATATTTAGAAAAATTCACGATAAGATATTGGTAACTGTATGTGTATCACTATAATAATATTCTGAATTATTTAAAGCTACGGGATTTCAGAGATAACGCCGTAATCTCGCTGAATTATTTATTACATTTACGTTACAAAGATTTCACAGCGCATTGCTGCAAATGCAATCATCTATATTAATGAACGCCTTCAGTTAAAATAAGGTTAGTAATTCTTCACGGTAGCGTAAGCCCACAGTATCACACGAACTTCTACAAAAACATTCTCTCCTTCCCCAATTAACATAGTCGCCCTAAGAATGTTCGCCTGCAGTGTCATGTACGCGCCCTGCACTCATTATCATAATTAGACAACGATTAGGTTTTAATTATGGTCCTTCCCTTCAAATTAATTTATTTCTCCTCTAATCGCATTAACTTCATAGCCTTCTGTTTCATAAACCGCCATTCGAATCAGCTGCTTTTGTTGGCGACCAAGACTGTAATCCGTTTTGCTGTTCGAATTCTTATCGTTTGGCGTTACGGAATGCCATTAATTTCTTGATAAAAGTAAAACTAAGCAATCATGTGGGAAACGGCTAACAGGCGATTTTACAGGAGGTGTGCAAGCTTACTCAGATTTTGACTCCAAGTGGTTGTAGCTCTTTAGAACTTTTCAGACTTGGACCTAATGTAGTGTTGCACTGATGATGGCTGTATTTAAATTGATCTTTTAATATGCCTACATGTTGTTTGGCGGCGTTTAGAATTTGCATTAATAGTTCTTAAAGTATTGACAAGGTACAGGAGTCACTGATCCTTTAATAATTTCATTATTCATTTGCATTTTATATGAAAAGTCTTATGCAAATAGCCATTAAGAAAATTTAGAAGCATGGTCTGCAAGTGCACCTTAAGGAGAAAAATAATAGGTAATTTTCCAAAACTTTGTATAATTACTAATTTCCTTTGCCACTCATTTATATATCTCAGACAGTGCCATTCCAGCAATTGGCATTGAAGGCATCTTACAGTATGGAATATCGTTTTCTCACTTTATTTTTGATGAATTTTTGTGTGAAGTACAATTCTGTACATGGCAAGGCAGCCATCTTAAATAAAGGCTATTTAATGTCCGTTTCTTTTTATAATTTTTAAAAATAATTAAAATTTGACTAAAAATACACATTTCAAATACACATTTGTTAATGTGATAAATAGTAATTTTTTATTTTGATTGTTTTTAACTATTTAATGTTATAATCTATTTTTCTGATCAACCAGATGTCACCTCATTGTGAGTTAAATTTAATTTAATTAAAGATTGGCTCATAAATAAGTTTTGAAAATATTAAATTAGATAATTGAATAGGAAAGTGTGCAAAATTTCAAATGTCTAGCACATTCAGGTAAGAGAAGAATACATTACAAAATTCAATTTTCTCATATTATAAGATTCAATTATATGAAACAAAGCAAGATTAATAAAACTGCTTAAAACCAAAACATGCGTTTGTTAATTGAGTTTAGAAGTAATAACATTTTAAAACTCATATCAACTTTTTTTATACAGTAAAATGAAACAAAATTTCCCTATTTTAATCAAACTTTTCGACAGATTTTGAGTTTAAATTAAGCAATTAAAATGCCAATTTCTCTATACAATCAATCTTCTTTTTTTTTGTATTTTTTAAAACCAGAAGGAGTGATCTCCATAAAACCTTCTCTCATACTCTGTAATAAACTGGTCATGAAAAAAAATGGCTTTTCATGGCATTGGCATACACAAGTTACGAAATATTAACTTGTGGCGTGAATTTAGCATTTTTACAGAATCTGTCATGTCATCCTTGGCGAATAGTTCCGTGATTAATCCCTAGCACGCGGTTAATAGTATTAGAAAATCGAATTTTTGTTTTAAACACGTTTTTCACAATTGACTTAAATGGAAATTTGACAAGAAACTGCACTTTAAGTCATAATATCTGATGTCAAATTAGATATATTTAAGTCATTGAGTTTTTGAATAATTACATTTACATATTTCTGAAAGTACAGACTCTGAGATGGTCAATCCCTAATTGGATTTCGCTCAAAATTTGATAGGTATCTACACTGTAGATGTTAAATTTCTGTGCTGAATTTCATTTATCTAGCTCTCATCGTTTTGTAATTATCGGGTTTACTTATATTCAAAGAGATGGAAAAGATTTTACTCAAAGTTTGATAGATATCTTCAAATTTGGTGTAAAGTCTTTATACCAAATTTCTACCGTCTAGCTCAAAGAGTTTCTGAGTTATCTTTGCCTCAGACAGACAAACGGATATTTTCCAAAAATGTTTTTTTTTCGAATTTTGAGAGGTCTAAAACGTGGAGATTTACCGAAAACTCAAGTTCTAATTTTTTGACGATTACTATACTTTCTGTATATTACATATATGATGAAATAAAGATACTATATATCCATTTCTACTGATAGCAAAGGAAATAAAAACATATTATAAGCTTAAGAATTATAATTGGGTAGAAGACCTCATGATTTTCTTCTAAAATAATGCAAGTTGTATGTCTCCTGTATCCACTACCTTGGTATATTATTTTCTAGAAAACAATATGATTAAAGATTGTAAAAGTTTATAATTAAACTTGTTTGTTGTAGTTCATCTTGTCTGCTAAATTTCATTTTGTTTCTCATATTTCTTTTTCACTTAAAATTTCTCGGGTAGCTCGAACCAATTGTATCATTTGTTTGACTGAATTAATTTGGATCTATTAACTCGATAACTGAACCTTTGTTTCAAATGCATTTCCTTCCGCGATATATATTTATTTGCTATGTAGAATTCTATAACAAATAATCCTATATATCTGTATGATATTAAGAAACTGCATTTTTAAATATTAATATGGCACTTTAACATTTTAAGCAAGACTCTAGTGCAATGAGACATCTAGGGAATTTTTTATGTACAGACTCATTGTTAATTTCGCATTCAGATTTACAATAGTGAATTCTTCAATAGTAAAAATTTTTCATACAATGTATGATCTTAGTACACTAAACTTTACTAACTTGGCGTTACGCAGCGCTAATTTACTATTCATTAAGCTTAACGCTTCATTCAGCTAGACAGACTATAGGAATAGAATACATCCACGAATGTTTTAATTTTTCACAGAGAATATATATTGTACTAAAAATGAAGAGACAAAAGTCGATGTGCATCGCTTCACAATGCATAATTTACAAATCTATATTTTTTTCTAGTCTGAAGCTTCAAACCGAGAATCATTTTGTTGCGCGCATCAAAAAGAGCAAAACACAAGAGCGTCTGGTTTGTCTAAAATGAAATGAAAAAACAACCAAACAATAAACCTTTTCCCCGTTTCGAATGCAACCCATTCTTCTAAATTAAATTATCGTTTGCTAAATTCGCTTAAACTGAGTAATGCGACTTTTATTCGCGGATATGTTTGCGTTTCTAAAGTGCTTTTATTAAATATAAAATATTAGTCTACTGCATTTTTGAACTTAATATCTCTTATGAGATATTCACGCATTTGTTTCAAGTCATTCACTTAACTTCGTGTTATCGTTCATTTTTCCTACAGGAGAGCATTATTTTTGACTCGGAATATGGCATCGTTTCTCGCAGAGCAACAAAGGGAGAATGATTTTGTAATCTGAAAACGTGAGTCATAAAAATTACGAAGTGCCGCTTATAGACCAAAATCTTTGTTCACATTTGGAGGCTTATCTTTGGTACGTGTTCGTCCTTATCTAGAATAATGACCAACTGAAGCTACTAATTTACTTCACCGGCATATTCTGTTCAAGTTTCCTTTGAGTGCTCTGACTACATTAGTGCATTTTATCTTGCATAATATATTTCCGTTGACAGATTCGTATTTCAAGATCCATTTTGTTCGTTCAGACCTGTTGAAAAAGCGAGATTTTGGAGAGTTAGAAGATAAATAACTGGAGTCTGGAAAAATTCAGTCAGAATCAATCACTTAAAGAGTTTAGTGTTACAAGTTTTCTACATTCTTTCATTTTGGAGAATTTGTGTCAGTTTCGAATATCTTCTAATAATAAAGAAAAAATGTGTCTGCCTGTCTGTTTGCACTCTACAGATCAAATTATTTGATTTAGAGCTCTCAAATTTGGTACAAACAAACGTTAGATAGTAGCAATGTAAGGAAAGAATAGCTTTTTTTTTAAAATTGATTAACTAAAAATTAAATAATATTTTGGGTTTTATTACCATAACTTTTAACAACGACTAAAAACATTTATTGCACAAAAGGTTTTTGTTTTAAATTAATAAATTATTTTTTCAATAATATCAACATTGTCATTGGAAAATTATTTCATAAACGTAGCAATTTCAAAAAATATTTTTTTACATAATTTTCAATAATATTTTTCATTGCCGTTATAAGATTCAAAGTATTTTCATTATTTCATTAAATATTCGGTCGTCTAATTTCTTTAACTGCTAACTAAGGAAGATTATTCGATTTATGATTTTCACATATCGAATTAAGGCAACAACACCATAACATGTACTTAGACGACAGGTTACGAGAAATGTATGATTTGAAAGGCTCTGGATTCCATTAGGAATGTTCACATAAAAGCACAGAATAGGTATAAAAAATTAAAATAACATGACTTTAATGTTTATCTCAGTTTGATGATGCTTTGATGCTAGAATAATGAAGAATAAATTATGTATAAGTGACATAATTAAGATAAATCATAGTATTACAGGCAAATCATCTAGTTGTTGAAGGCGTTAAGTGAAAGTTATTACATGTTATTCGCATTGTCAAATAGCATATAATAGGATATAGTTTGAAAATTACGGATAAACCTGAGTATATAGGTAATAGGTGCCACTAATAAGGCTCTTTTATCACTACTGCTCGCCAATGGCCTGTGGTTATATATTGTTACGAACTTTTACCGGCGGGGTTCGTTTGGATAGTGGGAGTGATATGGTGTAAGAACGTTCAATCAGCAGACGGCAGTAGAAAATAAAAACAACGACGTTTATTTACACGAAGACACACAGGGCAGCACAAAAGCGACAACTATATACAGCACAGAAGACGATTATCTCCACCCGAGACGTGTAGCATACAACCAGAATCTACTGCAGACAATAACGCACAGCTCAGTTCAGCACTAGCTTGACTCAGTCACTTCCGACTACTCCGTCTTCTGCTTCTCCGACTCTGTCTCGGATTACTGACTCTACCTTCGCTGCTCTCGAACTCGGACTACTGGCTTTTCCGCTCCGTCTTCGGACTACTCCGTCGTCTCCTTTGGCAATGGCGGCAGCTTCCTTTTATAGGTCTCAGGAGGCGGGGCTAGAAGCCTCTCAACCAATCAGGAACGTTCGAGGTGTATCTCGGTTCCTACTGGACGGATCGGGAAAATTCTCGAAGTTCCGGGTATTATCTATTTTGGCACCAAAGTCGCCAAATTCGTCGCCAAGTCGCCAAATGGTCGCCAAGTTTGTCGCCAAGCGCTGGGACCTCCGACGCACACCTGGACTCCGTCCCATTCAGATGACTGTAAAACTTTCTTTCCAATGATGGAACAAACTATGCTGGGAAGCCGAATTGCAGGTTTGTAACAATATATATATATATACATTAATATATATAGATATATATATATATATATATATATATATATATATATATATATATATATGCATTACTATATATAGCTATTTCTATGTAATTGTTTACTATACAGTCATTTTCATGTAATTTTTTGTAATAACGTATTAAATTATAAATACTAAAATAATTTTGAAGTATTTTATAGTGGAAGCAAAGAATTCCGGATAACTATGCAAAAAAGTGACATTTTCAGTTCTATTCTTGAGCTGAAAACTGAATAACGAATACGTGACAATTCAAAATCTGTCTGACTTAATACAGAGTGTAATCCACTGAATGGCACGTTAAGGGATGTTTTGACTTCTTATGAAGAAACAAATACTTTTCTTTTTATTACTATCAACATCACCTTTCTAATAACTATTCAAAACCAGCGAGAATGGTTCTCTCGAAATATTTTATTACATATTCTATAATAAAGATGTTATTCCTGTCTCCCAGCAGAATAATTGTGAACTGATAAAGGCGGTGAACGCCACAAGTACTCATATTTTTATTTTAGGAGTTCAGAGTGCATTTTTTGTGCTTTGTAGCATAGCAAAGGAAACCGGTGAACAATTTGGACGCTTTTTAATGACTGATTGAAACCACAATTTGATAGAGAACTATAACTGCAGTCACCAGATCACAAGCCAAATTTCATCTTAGTCATTGCATTTTTGAGTTATTACTTTGCACATATGAAGAAGCAGAGAGAGACAGATGATCAATATCTTCACGAACTCAATTCAAAATTTAACACATATTTAAACTTTAAGTATTGAAATTATATTGTAAATTTCATTCATTAAACTCTTTAAGTTTTGTATTTTTCATGCTCTCTTGTACTTGAAATCGATTCTGACAGAGTTCTTTAGAATGATTTTAATTGAAAAAATTTGACGGAAGTTTACAAATTTGGTCTAAAGTTCACATACAAAATTTCATTCATCTTGTTCGTGAACACCATGAGTGCTCATATTTTTATTTTCAAAGTGCCACACGTAAGCCTTCTGTGTTTCATAATATAAGAAAGCGATTCAAATGTACATTTAGGATGCCTTTTTTCTGAAGGAATCCGATGAAAATTCCACATACAATCAGTATTTTGGTTAAAAGATCACATATCAAATTTCATTTATCTAAGTCATCACATTCTCGATTATCGCTTTTACGTGCAAAAGAAAGTTCACACTGATAAGTGATCAACACTTTGATTTGCGTGATTCGAAATTTAATAAAAATATACACGGGAAATACACACACAAACACATGCATTCGTCTATATTATTAGTAGAGATAACTATTACATCTTTCCCTTTTTTGGATACAGTCGATGACAATATAGGTGTCTTACTTTTAAACATTATGCATAGTAACAAATCTCCAATAAGAAGAATAAGATACTCGTTAAAAAAAGCATCTATTAAATGAAGCATAATTTCGGACCACAAACTCACTCCAAGACTCGAATCTGTAAGGAGAAGAAAGTTGCTTCCAAGATGAAACAATTAATTAGTGTAACTTATCTCAAACTAATTTGCAACCTCCACCGAAATTCCATCCAAAACCCATCTTCCACCCCCACAATGAAAAAAGAAAAACCGAAGACATCAGGTTTTGAAGTTTTCCAAGATGACAACTTCCTCCTTTTCAGATTTTCCTGGGCTCAGCATTTCTGTCGATAAAGAAAAGAAAGTGTAACCTGATTTTCAGAAGGAAGAGCCCCCTCGAGCAAAGATGCAAACGATCCCCTTCCCCCCTGCAAATAGCCAATGAGATTTATTCCCGCACCTCTTGCTGACTCGGTGGAAAAGGGAAGGAGAGAGAGAGAGAGATAATCGTCTGGCTTCCGGTCCTTTTTCTGGCACAAATTTCACTCAGTTCGAATTGGAGGACGCCTTGCCATGACAAATATAGTTCTAAACAAGGAGGTCGATAATGCTCTATGAAGTCAAAAACAAATATCAATGGTAAAGGACATGATAAAGTTGGAATCTAGGATGACAAGCTCATATGTACCCATAGTAGGATTGCTATATATCTGTGAACTACATTTTACAAAATATTCACCCTATACTTTCTCGTCTACACAGTATAGAGAAAGTATAGAGTACTTGTCGGTTATAACGGCGACCAAAAATCTAAATTTCGCCAATTTGGCGATTTCAAAAGTAAAACTATATAGAATGGGATTCGCATGTTCAAAAATTTTCATAATAAATAATAATGCACTCGAATATATTTTTATAATTTTGGCGAAATTTTTTCTTGGCTATTTTCAGTCGCCATTAAAACCGAAATGTACAAACTATAGTAATCGTCAAAAAAGTCGAACTTCAAATTTTTACTAATTTCCACGTTTTAGACCTCCCTCAGCCCTAAAAATACATTTTTGGAAAATGTCCGTCTGTTTGTCTGTCTGTCACGAAGATAACTAAAAAACGCTTTTATGCTAGGCGGTTGAAATTCTGTAAACGGTCCTAACACCAAAGTTGTAGACTTCTGTCAAATTCTGTGTAAAATCTGTTAGGTAGATATCAATCTGTTAGGCATTTCGAAAAACAGTTACCACGATAATTATAAAACGAAGTGATCCAGATAAATAAAATTCGGTACACGGATGTAACATCTATAGTATAGACATTTGTCAAATTTTGTGCCAAAACCATCAACGGGTTGATGCTCTGTTTGTCTGTAGTTTCAGAAGCGTGTAAACACGATATTTCAAAAACTCAGTGACTTGAATATATCAAATTTGGTATGGGATTTTTACAAATACAGCTTTGTGTCAAATTTTGGTTTCATTTGAATGGAAGAAACGTACCTAAAACATAAATTCGATTTTTGGTTACTATTTACGCATGCCATTAATTAATCACCAAATGACTCGCCAAGGATAACGCGATATATTCAGTAAAAATGCTAAATACAAGCCAAAAAAGAACTTGATAACTACGCCAATGACTTTAACAATAATTGGGTACACCAGATCAGCTAAACTGAAGCTATTACTGAAGTTTTTAGAACTCGGAAGCTAAAATCTTCAGCAAAAGCGAAGCAAATAATGAATACACTGCTACTAAGTATTTCTTCCTTTTATCTTTAGCCTAAATTGCTGAAATTCATTCAATTTGAATTAATTAACTTGAGTTTTGAATTAATTAAATTTGTCCGTTAGTTGTGTATGTTTTATTAAATATTTGTAGAAATAGTTAATCAACTCGAGATGATCTCTCTACAAGTATACACTCAGCAGTATCTCTAGTTATAATACTGAACCACAACAAACATTTAGTATGGGATTTTGTTATCACTTAAATGAATAGAGCTATTCATATTAGCTTTTTTTATAAATTTCATTTCGTATAATATTCATTTCATACCACACCGATACCGTTGGATTTTTTTCCCCTTTTGAACTGATTGTATGTGTTGTAACTCAAAAGTGATTTAAATCTTATATAGCTTTTCCTATTATGCGTATATCTTATGCTATTATACTAGTTCTCGACCAAGTGTTTCTGAAACAGATTTTTATCATGTGACACCAT
The DNA here is from genome assembly GCA_026543865.1 of Argiope aurantia. Taxonomy (NCBI): domain Eukaryota; kingdom Metazoa; phylum Arthropoda; class Arachnida; order Araneae; family Araneidae; genus Argiope; species Argiope aurantia. The sequence continues at coordinate 2,746,442 of JAPMOR010111524.1, forward strand.
GATGTTGTTTTGGTCTGGGGGTTTTGAACCTGAAAATGCACGAACAGCAAACTGGCGATTTATCGCTTTTGAGGCATCCATTTTTCGCTTTTAGGGCTATTAGAAAATAATAAAGAAAGTTGTCACATTTGGCAACTTATCACCAACAAAAAGGTCACAGCTTGGCGAGAATGTCCGCCATGTACCCGATTCTTCTGTCTGGCCAATATAGGTCAGGGGTCGTAAGAACTTATCGCTCGTAGAAGCACAAAGCAGAAAAAAGAAAATGGGATTCAACTCGAAACAGTGAGGAGAGTTTATATACATATATAAATAAAATATTGTGAGATGGAAAAAAAAAAGAAAACTAAAGCTTTTCCAAAAATTAACGACTGCGCAATACAACAATCACGTAATTACTTTAAACTAGTTCAAACGAGAATTTTGCAAAAAA
>JAPMOR010111524.1:2746974-2764733 GCA_026543865.1 Argiope aurantia
GTGATTCTTTCAAACCTGTTTGAACTGGTTAATCACTTCAATTAATTAAGACAAACAATGACTTTAAAAAAATAATAATGCTCTCACATGATAACTTGAAATTTGTGATACCAGATTGCAATTTTATATTTTCTTTTTATTTAGAATTAGAAGTATGGTAGCTTTTGACCCTGCAAGACTTTGAAAATATTTTAAATATCCTTTCTTCTAGTTTGCATTTTCGGAACCTAATAAAGATTAAATAAAGCAATTTGGAATTGTTTCTTTTAATATGGTATTCTCTGACTGAAAAGGGTCGAGATCTGTGACGATTCTCTTGAGTTCTTTATGTTGTCTTCTATATTTTCTTCTCCACTAATTCAATAGCATCGCTTTGAAATTTTGTTGTCTCCTTCCCTTAGACAAAAATATCGTATTCAAAGCTGTTTGTTTCTTCGATGATTATTTTTAAAATTCCTACGATTCTTTGGAACGTCAAATTTGATAGGATATCCGCATCTCGTGAGTTGCGGATATTGTTTTGTTTTCTGTCACTAATGGGATAGTGATAAGAGCTGTAAGAAACAACTTTCTTTCAAGTTCCCTGCGCCTACTTTCAATTTGTGCAAACGAACAGGAGGACAATCGGACTCCCGGTTCATTGGTTACAATTCCCATTCTTCTAAATATACTGTTTCTAAATAAGGAATGTGAAAAAACAATAGTTTCTAATCCAAAAGAAAATGTATAAAACTATTTTGAAAATTTCTAGTTTACAGAAGGTTATTATTGGAATCTAGCAGTTGTTGAAGTCAAGCTTATATATGAAAAAAGTATTTTCCAAAATACTTTTCTTTTAATATAAATTCTATAACAATGTCGAAAACATTATTTTATTCAAAATGCCATTATAAATATTGTTATGCTAAGAGATAAAATTCTTGCATAAAGATTCTTATCAAAGAAGTTTCTCTAACGCAAGAAGAATTATATAAAAGCATAATACTAGAACAATTCTTTTTGAATATAACAATTGAATATCTAGTAGCATAAATAATCTCCCAAAATTAATAAAAAAATATCCTTTCTTTCTTATTATATAGTGCAGTTAAAAACACTTTTATCTTCCATGAATAAATAATAGAGGAATTTAAAGTTTTATGATTAAAATAACTTTATAGAATTTCTTCAGTTATTAAACGAGGAAAACATTTTTGGAGATTCACCTTCAAAGATGACATAAAAGTACGAAGAGTTTTAGATAAAGAAGATTAAAAATGTAGCATATTTTAAACATATTTTATATTTTGATCTAATGCTTTTGAAATATTTAAGTACAGATTCTGTACTACCGTCAAGAAATCGGGACATTCGAATTCAGTATTAGAATAAGCGAGAATAAATTTGCTTTTAATCAATCATGCGAAAACAATGTTGCATAATGTCATTGGAAGTTTCATCGACTATTTGATACTTAAATACTTGAATAAAAAACAACGAATTTCGACAGCCGAGATGACATCTTTTGATAAACAACCATGAAATCATGATATCAAAGATAAATTTGGAAAACTAATCATTGAAAATAAAGAAAAACAATAATAAAATTAATTATCATTCTTTATTCTTTTTCTTTTTTATCAAAGATAAATTTGGAAAATTAATCATTGAAAATAAAGAAAAACAATAATAAAATTAATTATCATTCTTTATTCTTTTTTACTTTTTCGTTTAAGAAATGTACACAGAAAAAGTATTACAATCGTCAAAAAATTCAAACACAAAATTTTGATAAATCTATACATTTCAGACTTCTCTGAATTCGAAAGGCACGAATTTGGAATTATGTCTTCCTCTCTAACTGTCTGCGAACACTCTAATTCAAAAAAATTTTAAGCAAGAAGGATGAATTTTGGTAGATTCTCCTTATACTAAATTTGTAGATTTCTACAAATTTAGAACGAAATCTATTCAGACAAAATCTATCTATCTGATTGCCCAAAAATAAGTTGAGGTAATTACAAAAAGAAGGTAGTTCGATAAACAAAATATGATACACAAATTTAGCATCTAAAGAATAAATATCTACCAAATTTGGAATGAAATCTAGCAAGAGGTTGACCGTCTCTCAGTCTGTACTTTCAAAAATTTATAAACGGAATCATTCAAAAACGCAATTACTTAGGTAGTTTTGTACGCGATTTTGTGATTGCAATCGTACTAATATCTCCAATTTTGGTGTCAATAGATTTGAAAGAAAGCATTCAGAATATGTATTTGCGTTTCTGGTTATTTTGTATTAGTAGCATCCCAGCAATTAATTGCTAAAACTCGCCAAATATTGCACGGTAATAGACTTTTTTGTAACTAATGTTTGCCAATGTATTTTATACCATACATTTATTAGAATACATGAGAAAGTATCGAGAAATAGATTCCAAAAAAAAAACATCCGGAGACATTATTTTTTTCTGAACTTACTAGTTTATTTAAATTGTCATTCACCTAGCAAAAGGTTATATATCATGTGCAAAAGGTTGTACAAACCTCCATGGTGTTTTCCCATGGCATGGTGAATATACGCGAAATCAAACCCAAAATGACATAAATCTATTAAAAAAATATTGATTTGGGATTTTTTTTTTCGCTACAACGATATCACAGACGATAAAAATCAAACCAAATAAATGAAAATAAAGACATGATAAAACAGCAACAACAGACAAGGAAACTAAATCCTCTTCAGTTCGGAAGTGATGCCAGAATAAACACAAATATCTTCTTTGTGTTTTATATATCACACGCATATCATATTATATAACACACATATCTTGAGAAAGACAAAAATGTCAGTGCCATGGATGATTGAAATTTATCACAGATTTCATTTTCGAATAACTTGAAGGCAAATATTTTCAGTTTTATCTTCCACTATTGAATATACCCGGCGCTGGTCGGTATTTAAATATATTCATGCATAATATGTTTGATGAAAGGACCAATTTTGGATACATTATTATGATATACACAATCCTTTTATTATTCCACAGTACTTGATTGACTGCCCTTGCACTTTGGACACTTGTGATCGCTTGAAAATGAGAAGTATGTCGTCTTTCAGGGACCATTAAATAATTCTTTTAAATCAATAAAAAAGAAGCCAAAATATATGGAACAGAAATTTAAAAACAAACAGTAGTGCCTTTTTTTAATCTTCTGAGTTATTTTTTTTAAATAATTTTAAAAAATCAAGAAAATGCTCTATAAGTAATTTGATATCTTTGAAAAAAAACATTTTGAATTTTAAGATGTCATTTCGATTAATTTCTAATTACATGGATATTTAATAGACTTTTGCATTTTGCTAACGGTAAAGTTGATGGTTCAAAGTGTGGTTGAAATCGATCCAATCATTTAGGAGATGTGGAACATACCTAAATGTACAGCCACAATGACTTTTATTTATATTAAGGTAATCTCTATTAAGTGCTTCATTGGCAATACTACGATGATAATTGGCTACATGAATAGTTCACGATTACTAATCATACCGAGTTTAAGATTACTAATTTTGTTTGGCTTAAAATAATTACTGTTCTCTCTTGAGAAATTTGTAAGATGCTTAAATGTATTTTAAAATGTCATTTCGATTAATTTCTAATTACATGGATATTTAATAGACTTTTGCATTTTGCTGCGATCAGCTAAGCATTAAAAGCATCTAATTAGTTTTAGAATCATAAAGGATTTTTTGTACTTTTGCAAAAAATGTACGATTTTTATGGAATCGAATATGCACGATTATTCGACTCCATAATAAAGAATGAACGATTTTTTAATACTTTTTTTCATACAAAAAATTATATATTCTATGAATATCTACATAAAGTTTAGAAAAATAATTTTACAAATTTAAAATTATGTTTTTTTGAGAAATTAAAAAAAAATTAATGTGCAAAATCACTACATTTTGAATTAACAAATATCCCGGTGACATAAATCACATCATAACAATTCTGCAATAAAACTAAAAGTTTGTTTTTATTAATGCATGTTTTACAATGCAAAAAGTTTTTTGATATTATTTTTTGTGATTAAACTATTAACACAATAGCCATCTTGTCATTTTTCCAAGTTTGCAATTTAGATCTAATCCTAATACAGCTATTGTCATATATCAGCCTTTTCTACAAATGTTTATCAAAAAGCATTTTAAAAAGGATTTCCAGACACTTATTGTTGCCCTTTGGAGCAGTCATGTGAAGCTTATAAATGGAAATAAAAACGTGTAGCCAAATGACTACATGATGCATTGTAGGGTTAAGGGTTAAAACGACATTTGGAACAGTCATAGTTTGATTTAAAACTAAACCAGGTAACAAATGTTAATCAAAGGTAATTAAAATTATATAAAAGAAGTGCTATTATTCATAGTTTAAAATTATTAAATTCACTGGAATTAGAGCATTTTTTGTTGTTGCTCAAATTCGGTATGCAATACAAAAAAAAGTAGATCACCGCTCACTTAAAAGTCAACATTATAGTTATTTGAAAAATATGGGATTCCAATCTTCAAGTATATCCTGAAGTAAAATCCTCAAGGAATGGAAATTCAGTCTGACGAGGAAGTAAATGATTAATATCGCCGTCCACGTGCAATGAACAAACCTCAGTGGGAGAAAGTGGCTACTTTGATCCAGCGCCGCCGTCTGGACTAAGAAATCAGCATACATCCACTGAACAAGAGTATTTACCGTGATCAAAGTCCTGCAGAACATTCGGAAATCTCATTCCTGGATATAATCCACCATCACCCTCCCTCTGGGTGGAGTATCCACTCAACATTCCATCAGCTCATCATCCGACAGATTACATTTCGTCCCCCTCACCCTCCCTCCAGCTGCGTAGTAGGACGTCACCGTTGTATTAACATGAATGCAGACCCATTCGGCGAGAAAGGTAAGGGGAAGGTACCTAATAATGGACGATTGAAATTTCGGATCCTAAACACAGTGTACCTGCAGTTGGCTCATTATCCTATTATTTACGTGATATAATGGTTCTGATACACCGGGTAATCATGGACACAGACAATAGGGCCCCTATTCCAGATTGAAGGCTATTGTTATTAATGTTGGAAGGTATTGAATGCGAATTACCATACTTCAAGGGAGACATTTGGATTTAAACATTACGAGGTATGAGTTGGTAATTATTATTTAGAGTGGAATGGAGATTACCGATTGGCTGGAAAATGGGTTGGAAATGCTTTTCAAAGCGATGATAACTCAATCAATTGGTTTGTATTTTGAAAAGATCAGAAATGATTAGAATGGTGGATTGGAGGCTGTTGGTAAAATTATTCGTTAGTAAAATGGAATTTTACTGTAGTTGTCATTAATTTTAAATAGATTTGAACGAGATTTGGCTCCAATATACGGTAAAAAAATTGAAGACAAATGATTATATCTGAGAACAAAAAACTAAGGACTCAAAAGAATTTTATGAATGGTATTAAATGGCAGACCAAGATGAGTAAAATTTGTGAAATATGTTTAATATTAAAATAGCATGATTGCTTTAATTTTAACTTTTTAATATACTTCTCTACCAATAATAAAATCAAATATATATATCTGTCATCTATTGAAACTCTTCAGGTCAGACAATTTGAACTGGAGCTATTAAATTTGGCACAAATACACAAATTTATTTTGGGAAGTAAAACTTTGGGCTTTATTTTAAGTTTTTAAAAATTTTCATTGGAGTTTTAACCAATTAAAAATGAAGTAAGAATTTGGCCCTTTCCTACGATAATTTCAAAAATAAATACCCCATTAAATTTTTTTTACCCCATTTTAAAATTTAAAAATAATTCCCATCTAATGATATCGGTTTAGTATATGAGAAGTTCTTTTCCACATGGATATTTTATATATGCATGCATACAAATATTTCAGCAGCACGAATTAATTTTTTAAAAGCGAAATAACATATGACAATTCAATATTCTTTTATTTTTATGTGCCTTTTCACATTCGAATTTCTCGATAATGGTATTCAAATATCTTTCCAAGACAAGTATTTCTCACAGCACCTACCTCTCGAAGATCTTAAATCATTTATCGAAAACGATTCATCTTGATGGCGCTTTAAAAAAATCCCGAATTCTTCCGAAACTGCTAAAAGAATGACTCCGACAATTACAGAATTGATGAAGAGAAAACTCTAATCAACTGCTTCGAACAATGAACAATTTCGAAAACGCCATCACACGCTTTTCATCCATCCATCCAATCAGAAGAAAGTTCTGTTCCAAAAGATCTAAACCACCACCAAAACTAAACAGTTCTTTGTTTCTCTTTCGCGGGGACCGAGTTGAGTTGAGTGATGATCTTCCTGAGGCAAAGCGAGCGAAAGCAGGGGGAAAAAAGATGGATGCTCTCTGGCCGAGAAAAGATTCCTAAGCAGATATAGAATAGATAAATCGAGATAAATCTGCTTGTATTCATTATAATCCATAAACTTCGGCGCATTAATCTTTCTTTCGCTCGCGCTCGAATGATATATGGCGAAAATTGAAGAAAGAGATGTGCCGAAGAATTACGAAATGATTCGAATGAAGAACAAAAGGGGTTTCGGCGGGAACGGGGGAGAAAGGGAAGAATTCTTCCATCGATAATAAGACAGCGAAAAAGAAAAAGTAAAGAAAAGATTATCGGAGACAATATTTAAAAGTCTCTGAGGAGAAATATACGCACACCCAGCAGCAGAGAAAACACACATTCCGTTCAGATAAAAAAAAGAAGAAAAAGAACTGGATATATAATAAGCGGGAATCAAAAAAAGAACATTCGAAAACTTCTGACTGCCATGTGTCATTGTCAAAATGATGATGAATTATCTTGCTCAATGTGTGAATAATGCAGAAGAGTTATTAAAATTTCTTGCCTCTGATGGCCTTCCATTAGAAATGGTTTCGAATTGAAAATGGCGCTGATGCTCTTTGGAGTTAGGGTTAACAGCTGGCTTATAAAAGTTGCTTTGTTGTTATTTCTCTGACTTTTATTTCATCCATTACTGGTGAAAGGTGAGGAAAGATAAAGAGGGCCATCCCATAAAGGTCAAGTTTGTTGCTAAAAACTGACGTTTCTGACATTCCCACTTAGATGCTGATAAAAAAAAAGAATTAAAACTGGATTTCATCGGTTTGTGTGTGGACAAAATTATTCTTTACGAGTTCATTTTCGGGCGATTGGGCGTTCACTGAAATAACCAACTAGCTTAAGATTTGATTTTTGACAAATTTGATAGCTGGAATGCTAATCGAACTATATCAAATCTAAGAACTGGGCGTTTATTTGGTGAATTCCATTCTCTAAAAAAAAGAAAAAAAAAGATGCATTGCCGGAGAATTATTCAGTTTTTTCTTTCATTTTGTTACTCAACAGATGTCAAGTATAAGAACTCCATTATTTGGTGGAAGTGATATTATCGTATGTTATTTTCTGCTTCAATGTACTGCATCCTTTTTTAAATATGTCGTTCAGATAATAAATTCCAGAAATCGGATTTCTTTCAAGACTCTTATTATACGAATGGTAAATTTGTTTTTCTTAAACAAGAAAAATTGTTGATGATGGAGACCAGATAAAATATTTGGAAGAAAAACATATATGCATATTCCATACTTGTAAAAGATTTCTGACTTGGGAAACAAGGCAGCTTCTAAAGACCTTTGGACTGAGAGTGCCGTAGACAGGTGGATTAATAAGGATTTTTAATTCTAGTTTCTAAGTACATAAATCTGAAAAAATTCTAAAATATAAGAACAGTATTAATTTATACTTTGTCAAGTCTAGTTGCTCAAGAATCTTGTTTCATTACATTCACTTCTAGCGGTTACATAATTATACTTTCTTCTCTTTTAATACAACAATCATGTCGTGCTTGTAACCTGGGAGTGATTCAAAATTAGAGGTCATCCCAAAATAGTCCTAATATTGCTTTAAAACGATACGCTAATATAACTAAGCTTATCTGAACATGTGATATTAATTTCCTTTCCGCAGTTTTTTCTAATTTTAATAATTTTTCAATATTATCTTAATATTACATTTACATTTTTAAGAATATATTTTACAACATTAATTTTTAATGTTTTAAATACTGTACTTAGCCTTATTACAACGATTATTTATAAATAAATATATTATGTGAACTACTATATAATGATGGATAAATTTTACAAATAAAATAAAAATAGACAATCTAGAATATTAAACCCCTACGATATTTCAAACTAAAGGTTCTGTGAATATTACAACTACTATTTAATTAAGGGTAAACTTCAAAAATAAGATAAAACTAGAAAATTCAGGTTTAGAATATTAATTATCCAAAGATGTTTTAAATTAGAGTTCGAATGTCTTTAAAAATTCTTATATTCTAGTCTTGATTTAATACAATCTTTTAAGAGTGAATAACTTTAAAAAAAGGAAACAGGATATCATCATAACAGAAATTGCTATAAAGATCTCTCCATTATAAATATATAATAACTTTTTAGGGTTATAATCTATGACAACTAATTTAAAAAAAGGAACAAAACATATATTGAATCCATAGCTAACACTAAATCTAATATAATAAATTTGATTTGATAATTTAATTTTTGGAAAATTCCTATATTCTAATCTTAATTTAATACAATTCTTTAAAAATAATAATTTATAAAAAGAGGAGATGTAAATATTACCATAAAAATTGTTACAAAACTCTCTCCATTATAAAATATAATAATTTTCTCAAATTATTATCTACGGCAACTAATTTCAAGAAGTGACGAAGCATATATTGAATCCATAATTAGCAATGAATTTAATATAATTAATCTGATTTGACAATTTAATTTTTTTAAAGTTCTAATATCCCAGCCTTAATTTAATACAATCCTTTAAGAATCAATATTTTATATAAAAAGGAAATAGGAATATAACCAAAATAGAAATTGTTACAAAGCTCTCTCCATTACAAAATATAATAATTTTTTCAAGTTATAATCTATGTCAACCATTTCCTCGAAATCACGAAGCATCTATTGAATCCATAATTAACACTGAACCTAATATAATCAATTTGATTATCAAAACAATAAATGTCTTTTCGAGTTTAGTAAACAATATTTAATTTTTCTTCTAAGCATTGATGCTATTTTTTGATGGAAAAAATTTGCCAAGTAGATAGATTACCTATAAAAATAAATTTTCATGTTTCTCTTTTTGGTAAATATTCTGCGATAAAAATTTTTTTACGGTTGTGTTAAACATCAAGAATGAAATATAAAATTTCTGTACATCAACAAATTATAAAGATCCAACTAGACACAATTTTTCAAGATTTTAATGTGAAAGAATGGTAATGCCATTTTTCTGAACTAAATAAAGTCCAAGGAAAAACAATTCTCTTTAATCATAACAACTTAAGTACAAAAAATCATTTGAAAGAATCTGGTTCTTCCTTTCAGAGTAAAGAATTGTTTATTTAAATTGAATGAGATAGTAATTGTGGAAATAAGAACTTGTAGTATTTTGTAATATCTTTTGGAATTTCGGAGGTAGATTCCTCCGAAATTCCAAAAGATGGTTAAGGTAGCGTCAAATCCATGTCTATAATACTAATTTTTTTTATAATTTATTATATTTAAATGATGTAATAAGGCATATTTGTTTTCATGCAGCCGCGATGTATCTAAGCAAGTTTAATTTTCATGTATTGCATCAAACAAGAACATTTTATTGGAACTAGCATTATCAAATTTAGTGCACAATTATTTGATGGCTAGTATATATTCGCTATCAAAGTTTTTTTTTATCAAAATGTTTGTTAGATTTGTAATTAATTTAACATTATATGAAATTTTAAATATTTTTATTATAAATTCTAAGCATTTAATGACTAAAAAAACAATTTTTATTTCACTTTAAAATTCAAATTAGTTTCTTTATTTTGTTTCGTGCATTTTCTTCTTCAATTTTAATACATTTTTCACAATTTATTATACAATGGCTGAAGCAACAGCAGTATGTTTAACCGCTCGGTTGGCTTTCCCAGTATTAGCTTCATTTCAAAAATTTCTAAAATTATCAAATTTTTAATAATTGCACTCGGACTCCTGTTACAAATATGACAGAATTATCTCCTATTTTGTATTATTATGTTATAATTTTATGAGTTTGTAAACTTGATTTAGACATTACTGTGAAATATTATTAAAAAAAACGCATACAATAAAATAGATTATCCTTTTTTAACGCGATATTTTGATATGTATTTATGATCTGTAAACGTTCTTAGTAACGTCAGTTAAATAGTATTATGAAAAAACAGACGATAAAATATATAATCCTTTTAAACGCCTAATGTTTTCAGGCAGATTTTCTTTTTAAAAAATTGCTTGATGAAATAATAATTTATTATCAAAGAGGCAATTGCTAATGTAAGCATGTCAAATGAAAGCAATATGATGGAATCAAGCCTAAAATCATATTATACTGGAATACTTTTACCTAAATGTACGAATTTCTTTCTTTTCATAATTACCAATCAAATGAATAAAAGGATATATTAAGAAAAATTCTAGTGCATATGTAAATTTGTTATATTTTTAACAATATTCCGCACAATTTTGAAACATTAACTATTCTCTTAACAAAAGAAGCGATTTTTTTTACGACACTTTCGCTTATGAACTCAGTAAGAATTCTGATAACGAAATTCCTTCATTATTTCATTTATTACAAAAAATTATTCATTATTATTGCTATATTCGCAATTAAAACGAAAAAAAAAATGCTTCTTGAGAACTTTTTAGAGCTGTTCCTTCTAATTTTCATTTTTAATACTACAAATTCTTATTTCATCAATCACAATCTCATTCAGTTTAAATAAACAATTCTTTATTCTGAAAGAAAGGACCAGATTCTTTCGAATGATTATTTTGTACTTAAATTGTTATGATTAAAACGAATTGTTTTTTCTTTTGTTTTATTTAGTTCAGAAAAATGGCATGAAGATTCTTCCACATGATTAAAATCTTGAAAAATTGAGTCTAGTTGGATCTTTATATTTTGTTGATGCACAGAAATTTTATATTTCATTCTTGATGGTTAACGCAACCCTAAAAAATGCTATCGTAGAATATTTACCAAAAAGAAAAACATGAAAATTTATTTTTATAGGTAAACTATCTACTTGGCAAATTTTTTCCATCAAAAAATAGCATCAATGCTTAGAAGAAAAATTAAATGATGTTTACTACACTTGAAAAGACATTTATTGTTTTGATAATCAAATTGATTATATTAGGTTCAGTGTTAATTATGGATTCAATAGATGCTTCGTCATTTCGAGGAAATGGTTGCCATACATTATAACTTGAAAAAACTATTATATTTTGTAATGGAGAGAGCTTTGCAACTATTTCTATTTTGGTTATATTCCTATTTCCTTTTTATATAAAATATTGATTCTTAAAGGTATATATTCAATTAAGGCTGGGATATTACAACTTTAAAAGAAATTAAATCATCAAATCAAATTAATTATATTAAATTCATTGCTAATTATGGATTCAATATATGCTTCGTTACTTCTTGAAATTAGTTGCCGTAGATAATAATTTGAGAAAATTATTATATTTTATAATGGAGAGAGTTTTGTAACAATTTTTATGGTAATATTTCCATTTCCTCTTCTTATAAATTATTGATTTTTAAAGAATTGTATTAAATTAAGATTAGAATATAGGAATTTTCCAAAAATTAAATTATCAAATCAAATTGATTATATTAGATTCAGTGTTAGCTATGGATTCAATATATGTTTTGTTCTTTTTTTAAATTAGTTGTCATAGATTATAACCCTAAAAAGTTATATATTTTTATAATGGAGAGAGCTTTATAACAATTTCTGTAATGATGATATCCTGTTTCCTTTTTTTAAAGTTATTGACTCTTAAAAGATTGTATTAAATCAAGACTAGAATATAAGAATTTTTAAAGACATTCGAACTCTAATTTGAAACATCGTTGGATAATTAATATTCTAAACCTGAATTTTCTATTTTTATTTATGAAATTTACCCTTAATTAAATAGTAGTTATAATATTCACATAACCTTTAGTTTGAAATATCATAGGGGATTAATATTTTAGGCGTAAATTGTCAAACTTTATTCTATTCTTAAAATTTATCCATAATTATATGTTAGTTATAGAGTTCATATAATATATTTATTTATAAATATCGTTGCAACAAGGCTAAGTACAGTATTTAAATCATTAGAAATTAATGTTGTAAAATATATTTTTAAAAATATAAATGTAATAATAAGATAATTTTGAAAACTTATTAAAATTAGAAAAAACTGCAGAAATGAAATTAATATCACTTGTTTAGATAAGCTTAGTTATATTAGCGTGTCATTTTAAAGCAGTATTAGGACTATTTTGGGATGACCTCTAATTTTGAATCACTCCCAGGTAACAAGCACGACATCTGAACTGACTCTCTCCCGCCAAACTTCCGCATCCCACTAAAGGGAAGACATTTAGCATTTGGCAAAGACTTTGGCACAGCAAAGAAAAACATTTATCTTATGGCAGTCCCTCTTACAAGACAATCCGTCGGTAGAATGAGATATCAAATATGGAGCCTACCAGTCCCATAACTATTCACTCAACTATTCGCGCGTCTTGGCTGGACTCACAACTTCTCTCGTTTACGCGGTACTGCTCTTATAACTTCCACGAATGGGCATCGAATGTTCAAGAACACGCATTGGAACTCCTAATGGTTTGTCACCAAGATTCTCGAATATTCTGTGTATTTCGCCTTTGTTCCTAAATTCTTCGCCCTATTACCAAATAATTTCGAGATCGTGAGTTACTAATGCACCATCTATTCAACAGTCTTCACTATCTGTGCAAAACTATTTTCCTTACCAGGAGACTTATTGCGTGGCGAAGCAATACTACAAATTCGTAACAATATAGATTGGAATTTATATAACACTAGCCGCCTTTGGCGACCAACCGGTTCACCAGTATAACCGCTCGCTACAATTTTTAATTAAATATTTTAAGTAACTGGTCTCTTAATAGATTCTCAAACGAAACATTTTTAATCTTCAAATTTTGATAGTCATACCAAACTTATACTGTTGTTTAGATCGTTTCGTTCAATTTACTATATATATTTTGCTAATTTGTTGTCATTTCCGGTAATTTAAACTGGAAATGATGAAATTGAAATTAATATAAAGATAATTTTTAATAAAACCAAGCGTTTTATTTTATTTGTCATCTTTATTGTTTTTTATTTATTATTATCATTATTGAATATTACTATATTGCAAACAGAATCGCTCGGTATATAAGTCTTATGTGAACTACAAAATATTTTTCATAGTTTATGTAATATCTCAAACAATAATTCAACAAAAATTTCTGAGATTCAGTATAAAATTCAGTTTTTAGTTTTGCTTTCAAAAGGATTGAAATGAAATCAATAATAATATTTTGTTCCTGCTTATAAATATATTTCAAAAATTATGAAGTCTAAATTTAATGCAGTAAGGTATCATATTCTGATAAATATTCTGGACACACCAAATTTTAAATAAATGAATGAATCTTTCTATTTTCCACCACCAACTAAGACTTATTTATGAAGTTTTAAATGTTAAAAATTTAGAAAAACTCACCATTTTCATAATCTTAGGCCAAATAATCTTGAGAAACCTGCGCGCTGATTGGCGTATTTTCTCTGAAACGATCGATGGAAAATCTAAAATTATCCTTTTTTTATTGAATAGTGATATTCAAATTTTCATTAATCAGTCAGTTTAAGTGATTGATTTAGTTGATAGGAAATTAACTCTTTCTATTTCAAATAGTAATGTTTCAAGAACATTTTGTTAGGCATCGAAAGTTCTTGAACTGTGAAAATAGCATAAGAACTAAAGGTAAATAAAATATTCAAAATTTATAAGTTTTTTTAAACTTTTTAAAATAAGTTTAATTATGTGGAATTAAATATTCCCTGGATGTGATATTTAAAACAAAACTGTTGTAATCTTTGTTTCTTTTAAAAAAGATTTTAATATTTTTCCAGATATTTTAGATTTCCTGATATTCTAGATATTTATTTTAATATTTTCTAACGGATGTGATATTTAAAACAAAACTGTTATAATCCTCGCTTCATTAAAATTTTTTTAATGTTTTTTAGATTCTTTAAAATAAACATGCTTAGAAATTCGGGACATACATTCAATATTAACATTTTCAAAATAAGATTCATTTTTCGAAATTCGATTTATTTAAGAAAGTCTCTGGTGAATTTTTTTAAGTGGCTTTAATGATGAATCTATTTTACACACCATAGCCTAATAAAAAGTCAAAAATAGGTACCTGCATAAATTAATAGTGAAATAGTGAAATATCACTAATTGATAAGTGAAATATCACTAATAGTGATATTTCACTTATCAATTAGTGATAATTAGTGAAATTATGTATGTTATCAATTAATTATGTATGTTATCAATTAGTGATAATTAGTGAAATATCACTAATTGATAACATACATAAAAATACATAATTAAATATAATGCAAACGATGTATTAAATTTAATTAGTTGAAATAATCTGAGAAATTCATTTCTTCTAAATAAATTAAACTTCACGGTATTTTGTTTATCGCCACTTAAAAAAGTGGTAACATATTAAGACGAAAGGCCATTATATTTAAGACGAAATATAATGCATAATTGAAAATGATAGATGCACTGAATGCATTCAAGTAGAACAAATTTTATGAATTCCTCGGAATCAAATGAAAATTCCATCGAATGTTGATTACAATTGCAAGCAGTTCGATTAAAATAAAAGAGATCGGCTTCTTTCTTGTTTTTAACCGTAACCAATGGCTCAAATCGTTTGCAATAACGCCTTCGAAATATAGCTTTTCCTCGCTATTTTATTCAAAAGTCTACTTAATTTAAGAATGTTGAACTTTCAATATTTGCTCTGAGTATAAAGAGGAAAAAATAAAGAAGTTTCAAAAGCTGAGAAAGAGAAGGGTGGAAAAAAGAAATAACCGGGGAAATAAATTGACTGTCGTTTTATTTCGAAAAAGAAAGAGAACTTTCTTTTAGACAAATATTAAGAGTTTATAGTTTTAATCTTTAAACGTAGTCAAGTAAGCATAAAAGAGGGCACTTAAAGTTTTAATTAAGAAGGCTGTTAAGAGTAATATATTAAAATCAATCAGGCAGAAGGTATCTTTCCCACCATTTTAACCTCTTAAACCGAGAAACGAATAACACAAATTGTTAGCCGTCTGCATATTTAAAATTTTCATAAATATCGTCGCAAAAAATTATTTTTCTAGTCGTTTATCTTTTTATTTGCGCCATTTTGCTTAAGATGGCTATTTTCTAACAACTAGAATTCCAAAGAAAGTTAAGTAGAAAAGTAGCTTAGATCGTTTACTCTATCTTTCTGTAAACATTTTTCTTTTTAAGACTTTAAAAAAATTAATTTCAAAAATAATTCCTTTCTTACTTTTTAGGAATAAATAAAGATCGTGCATCATTTTATCCGTTGTTAGAAAATGTTCTAGTATTTTTTTTTCTCTTTTTCGTTTTGGAGAATGTTTTTTACCAAGGCGAAAGCTAAGTATTTTTCTGTGGGAAGCGAATCCGATGCTGTCTGTCTGTGCAACAGCACGCAACCACAGCCAGGGGAAAATCTCACGCAGAGCAATTTAGCAACCCGCTGAAAACTATTTCAATTTAAGCGATGCCATTGATCAATTTTACATCTGGCACTTCTTGAAGAGTTGACTCACGTGTGGTCTCAACAGTCAGACTAACAAGTAAAAAGGAAATTAGTCGAAAAGGGGCCTCTGATAACCTCATAAAGATGGTTTGCCTCTTGACACAAGAGGGTGTGTACTTGAAGACGAAATTTCAATAAACCCATTTCGTACTCATTATGTCTTTGTCGTCATTTTTTAACCGCAAAGATCTCCCTTCAGGGATAGTTTCTGTATGAAAGTTTGGATGCTTTTGCTAGTAAGTTTTCTTACAGAAAGTATAATAACGGACCTTAAAGTATCCACTTAACGTTGAAATGTCCACTTACAAGGTAGAGAGCATGGATTCTGTTCGAAATGTGACTTGATATATCAGCAGTTCATATTCCAAATTTTTTGTGAAGAAATTTAATTTTATGTGAGTATGTTATGAATTTAATAAGAATGAGCTATATAGTAGCAAATGATAATAAATTAAACGAAAAACTGCCAACAAAAACACAAGTTTAGCTATGCACGGAGAACATCACTAATAAAGAACATATACCAGCAGACAGAAAATCACTACCTAAAAATCAGCAGCATGGCATTAGCATTCGATGTATCAGCTCGCAATGCGAATGCTAATCCAAAGGGAAAATTGACTCCTCGTTTGAGCGTTCAGTTTTTTATAGCCTCCTAGAAGAATATAGGATTTTCCAGAAGGATCTCTAACTCTCGGCTCCTAATAGAGATATCAACATTATTCTTGTATTTTCTAGATACTTTATATCTGTTGAATAAGTCAGGAATCTTGGCATTTATTTAACATCCATTAAGAATATCTGCAAATTTATTTTGTATGAATGATACTAATGCTACAGAAAAGAGATATTACAAATTCACAATATTAAATAGCAACAGCCAGTTCCGAGAATATATTCTTTCAAATTTTTGGAGTAGCTAATATACTGAGAGCATTCTCATTAGTTAATATAGATTCGAAATGATGAAATTGACAGAATCAGTCTAGTTGTTGAGTTGTGGGCAATATGTTAAAATTTCATTTTGCGATATTTCTCGAAAATGGAGATACTTAAGGACATGCGACATTTGATGATATATTTAGGGAGTCATAAGTTTTAATATGAAATATAGGTACATTAACAAAATTGAACCAGTAGTTAGGGCTGAAGGTCTACTTTTTTATTTTTCTGATTATTTTAAATACATAGATTGTTGTTTAAGATTTAAATTTTTACTTTTTCAGTCATCATGTGAATGAGTGCCTATTTTAGAATAAGAATGATTAATATTTTAAGAAAAGAACTTGTAAAGTGTTTCTTTATTTTCAAATTATCAATAAAATCCATGCATGATCTGAAAACTTGGTCGCCAGTAGGGCTTTGGTGATGCTTCGATATTTTGTATCAGGTATGTGATCATTCCAACATTTTGTATCAAGTATGCTAATTATCAGGTGCATGTAACTGATACAGACTAAAAGTATCAGGCACATGGTAAAAGTTTTTGGATATTATCGCTATCGATTGGTAATCTTCGCTACTTCATTCGTTTTCAGTATATCAATAATCGTTTTCAGTATTCAGTATATCAATTTAAATACTATCAAATTGATAGTATATCAATTTGATACAAAGTGTTCGAGTACGAGACGTAATCTATTCGTCCCGGTGACGCTATCAGTATGCATGCTGTTTTTCAGCTAAAAATATTTGACTTTCAGCCATTATTGTAAGCCCAAGTACTGGTACACATACCACTGAAGAGTTCTCCTATAATAACTAGTATATCAATAAAGCCTTTTTCTTTTTTTTCTTGCTTTCCCTACATTCAAACCCCCCTGGGGGCACCTCGAAATGAGGATGAGATGCTTCCGGTATGGTGGTTGTATCTCG